>JAQJVL010005611.1:0-34108 GCA_035578905.1 Stictocephala bisonia | reverse complement strand
AGCGCACTACGTCGGCTCAAAACGTATCTGCGATCGACAATGGGCCAGAAGAGGTTGAATAATATTGCAGTACTGAATGCGCATCAAGCTGTATTGGATAACTTAGATCTAAGACCGATTGTGAACGACTTTGTGAAAGCTAATGCAGTAAGACGTACAACATTTGCATTGTTTTAGCACTAATATCAATTAAAAGGTGTGTAATTTCATTTAATCGTTTTTTTACCCCTTAACAGAAATAACAGAAAACCACTGTTTATGGTATTAAAAATTTGAGCAAAACTGATATAAGAAATTTTATATGATTATAATCATTCAAAATATTTTTAATTTACAGCTATCATCGGTTGCCCAACAAATCTAAACTGAAATGGGTTCAGATCAAGAATTTAGGCCCTCCTAGGCCTATGAAATCCTAGGTATTCTTGTTGTTGAATAATCTAAACATGTGCCATAGCAAATGCATTACCTAGATTGGCTTAAAACTCACTAAAATTAACTAAATTTTCAAACAAATTTCCGGGGGAGGGCCCCCGGACCCCCCCCCTTACCCTGGGGGGTATTCCATACCCCCCAGATCCCCCGGTAGTGTAGCCCCCCCAACAGTTTCTCTAAGTCGGCGCCTATGTACCACTCTTACTCTTCAACACTTTCATTGTTCTAAACTGAATGTGGGAATCATTTAACAATTTAACACTCATTTTTTATTTACTTGTCCACATGTGTTATTATTATTATTTAATATTTTATTGTTTTTTTAACATGTATTTTCAGTAAGTTACCAACATGGATATATTTGTTAGATCGTTTTTTTACTGTAACTGTTTTTATTCTTTTTTTAATTAATGTTTTTATAGCCTGTTCATATTTATTTATACAACTTGTCATTAAATTCTATTTTTGTTATTGTTCCCAAACGCATTCTTTTTATATTATTTTATATATGAACACCTTCCTTCTCACCACACTAACAGTGGTGACCCCGAAGTGATTTTGATGTGAGTACAGGTAGTGTCTTTGTCCCCAGTACAGTGCGCCGTATATTTTGTGTTTGCGCGTCACCCGCCACCTCACGTGTGTCCCTCCCGCTGTTTCGCCACTCGCCCGGCTTACCAGCGACAGCTCTCCACAGTGTTAACTCGCCACCATGCTGGACACTGATGCTACCCTGTTGAATCACATTGCTGTCAGGATTCCACCTTTCTGGCCTACTGATCTCGAGTTGTGGTTCACTCAGGTTGAGAATCAATTCTTACTGGCTGGCATAACCACAGATGAAACTAAATTTAACTTTGTTGCGGGAAACCTGGATGCCAGATATGCAGTCGAAGTGAGAGATGTTCTAACCAAACCACCAAACTCTGGGAAATACGACAAACTGAAGGCGGAGCTTATTCAGCACCTTAGTGCGTCTCAAGACCAGAAGACAAGACGACTGCTGGAACATGAAGAGATGGAAGACTGCAAGCCTACCCAGTTCCTCAGACACCTCTGCGACCTCGCCGGCATCGTAGTTCCAGATAGTGTTTTATAGCCACTTTGGCTTACAAGAATGCCAGCGTCCACACAAACGATTCTAGTGACGCAACCGAATGCTAATCTTGATGTTCTAGCAGTGCTCGCTGACGCTGTACTGGATACCAGTCCTTGGCTGTAGGGAGCGGAGGCCACTACCACAATCAGCGCCATGGAGGCCATGATGGAGTGCCTGACCATATTGATGACAGAAGATAGGTGAGGTGGCTACCACTCTGAGCCTGACTACCTCCACGACCTTTCCCGCCGCTCCTCGGGCTCGCGATCTAGCCCTCATCCGTGCAACCGGTATCAATATGGCGTGTGCTGGTACCATAGGAGGTTTGGTGATCAGGCTAGCAATAGGGCCTGCCAGTACAACACCAGAGTCCCAGGAAACGACCAGGAGGGTCACTAATGGTGGCCAGTGACCCTGTGCTCACCATTAGTGACTGGCCAGAGTGACACTCTGTCTCAGTGTCATCCCGCTGCCTCTTTTTATCACTGACAGAGTGACGAAACTGCAGTTCCTTGTGGACACTGGAGTGGATATGTGTGTCTATCCCAAGTTTATGCTACCAGGAAGAAGGTTGAAAACCAACTATGACCTTTTCGCAGCAAATAATACCTGCATCGCTACGTACGGGGTAGTGATGTTGAGCCTGAACTTCGGTCTCAGACGTGCATTCTCTTTGGTCGACCAGAAGACGTCATTGATTTTAAGAGGCCGTGCAGCTCCTCGCAGTTTGGCAAGTAGCATTAAAACCATAAATGCTACCTTTCCATCTGTGTACTCTCTACTACTTCAAGACTATCCAACGCTCATTAGGCCCTCCAGGAAACAAGCTCTACCCGTCAAGCATGACACTCAACACCATATCCATACCACTGCCAGCCCACCAGTCTGCTGCAAGCAGTGGCGCCTAGCCCCTGACAAGCTCAAGTTAGCCAAGATGGAGTTTGACGCAATGGTCCAAATGGGAACTGCCAGACCTTCATCGAGCAACTGGTCACTCCCCTCCACATGGTCCCTAAAAAAGGCTCTGACTGGAGACCGTGTGGTGACTACAGAGCCCTCAACTCCAGAACCATCCCGGACCGCTACCAAGTACTCAACATTCAAGATTTTGCTCATCTCCTCCATGGAACGGCAGTTTTCTCAACAACAGACCTTGTAAGAGCATACTATCAAATTCCCGTTAATCCAGAAGAAACCCCCAAGACAGCTATCACTACTCCGTTTGAATTCCCCTATATGACCTTCGGACTCTGCAACTCAGCACAGACCTTCCAGCGCTTCATCATTAGTGTTTTAAGAGGTGTCAACTTCAGTTACGCCTACATCAATGACATCCTCGTGGCATCGAAGTCTGGAGAGCAGCATGAGACACATCTGCGACTGCCTGTTGGACGTCTCTCCTCCTATGGTTTCTTGCTCAACTTCAGCAAGTGTATTTTTGGTGCTAAAAGCGTCAACTTTCTGGGGTTCCTTGTTTCCGCAGAGGGAATCAAACATTTGCCTGAAAAATTACAAGCTGTGCTGTTCTACCCCGTGCCGAAGACTGCAAAAGACCTCAGACGCTTCACAGGAATGCTGAATTTATACTGTCGATTCTTGCCCAACGCTGCTTCACTGCAGGGTCCACTACACGATTTTCTGAAGAATAATGTGAAGGGCAACGCACCTGTGAACTGGACTAAGGACGGCGAAGAAGCATTCCAGACCTGCAAGCATAGTCTCAGTGAGGCAACATTGTTGGCCAAACCTATTCCTGACGCTCACCTGGCCCTTATGTGTGACGCCTCTGCCCACTTCGTGGGAGCTGTCCTCCAGCAGCAGATTGGGGATACTTGGCAGCCACTTCCCTTCTTCTCGAAGAAGCTTAGCCCCGCCCAATCTAAATGCAGTGCCTACGACAGGGAATTGACAGCTGTATACCTCGCTGTCAAAAACTTCCTCCATATGGTTGAGGGTAGGGACTTTACCATTTACACGGGCAATAAACCCCTAACCTTCCCCTTCCACCAGAAGCCCGATAAGTGCTCGCCACGTCAGTTCCGCCACATAGAATACATCGGCCAGTTCTCCACGGATATACTGGATATATATCTGGGTCCAAAAATGTAGTGGCTGACTCGCTGTCAAGGATTGAAGCAGTCACTGCCTCACTAGACTATGAAGCCTTAGCCGAATCACAGTCTCACAGTGCCGAACTGCAGCAATGTCTGGAGTCAAATTCCAGCTTGAAGTTACAGAAAATCCCAATTCCAGGCACAAAACTTTATCTGTATTGTGACTGCTGCACTTCACATGCTCGTCCCTTCATTACTAATGACTTCCGTCAAACTGCCTTCCATTCTGCCTGTCTCATCGTGGAAGAAATGCAACAGTCCAGTTGGCTACCCAGCGTTTTGTCTGGCCTTCAATAAAAGCTGACTGCCGACGCTGGGTCCGTTCTTGCATGGGTTGCCAGAAATCCAAGATCACCCACCACACCTGGAGTATCTTTGCTCCTCCATCTGCAAGATTTGATCATATTCATGTAGATTTGGTTGGACCACTACCAGTATCACAGAGCTACAGATACTGTCTCACGTGCGTGGACAGATTTTCTCGCTGGCCGAAGGCTGTTGCACTGGAGAACATAGAAGTGGATACTGTTGCTCGAGCTCTCTACTCAACTTGGATATGCAGATTTGGCACTCCTCCTCTTCACATGCTCGTTTCATCTTCCTTCACATGCTCGTTTCCACTCACATGTTATACGTTTCCTCTTTGTATAGCAACGGATCAAGGGAGGTAGTTTGATTCAAATCTTTTCCAAAACCTAAGCAATATCTTGAGCACGAGCCGTTTACGGACTACTGCCTTCCATCCAGCTGCTAACAATTTCGTTGAAAGGTTCCACCGTCATTTGAAGAGTGCCATCAGATGTCACGGAACTGAACGCTGCTTACGATCCTCTTGAGTATTTGCACAGCATGGCGAGAAGACCTTAAGGCGTCTGCTGCTGAAATGGTATATGGTCAAGCCCCTCGCCTTCTAGAAGAGTATCTAACTTCATCTCCATCAGCTGGCAATCATTAAATATATAATACATAGTTTGCATTCCGCTATTCATTCCACCGATGACGGATGCTACCATGGTCTGATACCAGGAACTTGTTTCGACCGTCAAACTTATGCCAAGTTATTGCCTAGTTGGTTTTTCGAATTTGTTTGAGATTAACTGGGAAGTTACTTTTCTAGATTTAAGTTGCCCTGTCATACTGTGGGATATCTTGTGGGAAAAAAAAGATTTGGAGTAGGAAAAAATTCAGTACACAAAAATAGCTTTTATAAGAAAGCTCTAATATATAGAAACTAGGGGTGTGTGAGTACTCGAAACTTCGAGTATTTGATCTAATATTTTACTACTCGAACTCGGCTCGAAGCTTCCGAAACTACTCGAAGTTCGATTGAGTAGTTGTATTTCACGAAATATCATATTTACATCTTAATTTAGTTTTATCGGTAAACCTGCGATGAGGCTATTTTAGCCGACTTCGTCTATGGTTTTCATTCGATGACACCAGGTTTTCATGAATTTCTCATTATGACTTAATAATTTATCTGTTGTTCAATATAGCCTCATGTATTGAAGAAGTTTCAAGTTGCACATATTTCATTACCAATCATAATTTAAAAACTAATTCATTCTAAGCGAATTTAACATTTATTTTTAGTAAACCTGCTTAGTTATTGTTATCAATCGATTGAACTACAGTCTTTGTCATCCAGATTTTCAAATTTGATTACATAATTCAGAGATTATTTCCGGTTAGTTGTAACCTTGTTATTACTGAATTAATACTTACAGAATACAGATCCACTCTTCTTGGCGTGTACACAATCAATTTTTCATTGAGAGGAAGCAATTCTGAAAGCAAATGACTGCATTTGGCGACAACCCTGAATTTTAGCATCACTTTGGTTGGATGCAGCTTTTGCCAAAATGCTTTGATACGTTTTCGCGGTACACTTTGAACTGAACCACCAGATAAACATGTCGGCAGGCTGTGAAACAGTATAATTAGCTTTTATAGAAAATCTGATCTGTGATATGAGTGAACATATTAAATCTTTATAATCCACGTTGTTTCAATTAATAATATACTTTCTTAGTTTCTTACATAAAATTATTTATGAAAAAAGGAAAATGGTTAAACAAAACAATGCCACATAAAAATGTAGGAAGGCATGAAGTAAAAAGTGTTAATATCAATATTACAGTTACAAACAACAAATCAAAATTATTGTGTTCAGTTTAGATGTATATATTTACGAATCTGGCAAAATTTAACATAGGCTTAGGATGGTGTCTGCCTTTTACACTATCTTGGGTGAACAGGAAATCCTTTTGTAAATACTCGCTCGAAAATACTCGATACTCGAAAAATGCTAACTGCTCAACTCGACTCGAACTCAAAAATCACTACTCGCACATCCCTAATAGAAACTAACTTTAAGCTTGAAAGTGGAAGAGAAAATTGTGTTTTTTAAAACTGTAACTTCAGAATACAAATTTGTCTATTCTGAAAAGTCAAAATTGGTATTATTAAAAAAAAAACGTATACTCTGAATTTATTTTTAATTTGTAAATTACTTTAGTTGATTAAAAAACTTTTTACCCTGGTCAAACTTACATAACCAAACAATAAAAGAATTGTCTTCTGTTTGGAAACTTCTTGTCTTTAATTTTTCAAGAATTAAAGCTTCAAAACTACGTCTTCATACAAAATGCTTCTATAAATTATTGATTGCAACCACGATATAGAAACTTGGTATCATTCGAATTTTCATTTCTTCCTGTAAAAACCTATATGCCGTATGTGTACTTTAAAATCAATTTTGTTGGTTAAACAATCGGAACCAAAACATGTTCCATATGACCAAGTCACTTATATTACCCGAAACATTTTATTTTTCAACACCCTAAAACCACTACTATTTACTGAAAATGTTTGAATTTTCCTGGGTTAGTCATAGTTAGATGTCCGAATTTCAAAATTGTACAATACTCACAAATGGATGAACAGTCAGTAACTGAGTGAGTGATCCAATTAAATTTTATATTAAAGTTATATTTTATATTTTCATATTCATAATGGCATTCTGTGAATAAATAAAAGTAAATAAATAAATATTTAAAATCAAAGCCTGACTGATAGTACAGCCGTTAAGTTGTAGTAAGAGCTCTGGCCTAGTGATGTGCAGTAAACAAATGGTTGATTAATGTGTGGGGTATCAGGTGAGAAGGTAGGATAATCTATTAGTTTTAATAACCAACTAAGGATTCAAGTAAGTTTTTAGTATCACAGAAGTCTCCTGATTATTTACGTGTTATCAGAGAAGAAGAAGAAAATAAATGTTTTGTGTTCCACAAACTTATTAAAAATAATATAGATGTTTGTATGTATGTAAAAAAATGATAGATGTATTTCAAATGTATAAGAATAATTTCGTATATTTAGATATAAAAATTAACAATTATAGAGGTAATTTGGTCATCTATGGTATTTATTTTTTAGAAAAAATCTGTTATCATATAAGTAGCAGTTGTAATGATGTTTCAGATCTGCCTTTCAAGTCTGCACCCAATAAGTTTGAAGCCCTAGCCGCTCATGACGCCATGGTGGAAGTATCTGGAGCCCTCAACACAGTGGCTGTCAGTTTGATGAAAATTGCCAATGACATTCGTTTCCTAGCCTCTGGGCCCCGCTGTGGTCTCGGGGAACTTAGTCTGCCAGAAAATGAACCTGGAAGCAGCATCATGCCAGGTGACTTGAATATTGAAACTTAACATTAACATCTTCCAAGCCAACGTATCTATTTTATGACCACTGGCTACTCAGATGAAAATTGCCAATGGCCGTAATACAGGTACGCCAAGTTTTTTCCATATAACTTTGTTATAGTACATCCAATTGCCATGAAATCTGATCAAATGTTGGTTGATTTGTTACCCGAAAGTAAATCTATTTTCTATGGAGTGTTATTTAGTTGGTCGTATTTGAGCTTTGCGTTTGTTGTTCAGTCGCGACTTGCAAGTGAAGTTACGCTATGGTTACTCTGTATTGTTTATATTGGTACTAATCTTTCGTTCATTTCTACAACAGTTTTATTCTTTATTTGCTTTATATATGTAATAAAATGAGTAAAAGAAAGAGAAATAAGTCACCTGTGAGTGAAAATACAATCTTTAATGTTTTATCATCAACATACACGTACAGTGGTGATGACCCACCCACCCACTCATACACGTACAGTGTTGATGACCCACCCATCCACCCATACACGTACATATGTTTACTTCAGTAACCTGACACATTATTGTGCATTTATCTTGAGGGGGAAATGTTATAACTGCACTTCTATCTAAGATTGGTCTTTGGAATGTTGTAATTAGTTTAAGTATGGGATATAGTTTTCTAGAATATGACAGGAAATAAATCACCAGCAAATTTTTTGAAAATATTTTATTTATGTCAGAACAAATTTTTTATACATTCAATTAAGTTTTATGCAATTGAAATATATTTACTTAAAAAGAACACAAGAAAAACAACAGTATAAAAATTATCAATCAATTTTGAAGGGTTAAAAAGTTGTGATTATTTCTATGACACCTTACAAAACAGCTAAAAATAGGTGTAAGGCTATTTTTACTTTTGCAAAATAAGCTGGCATGCAAAGGGTTATTTCATTTTTTTGTAATATGAAACTGTTTTTATATCTTTAGTATAAAAAAACTGTGCCCAATTTGTGTATCTTTTGTACTATATTTAATAAACCATTGCAAACCTACTGCTTATCTGTACAGGGAAGGTGAATCCGACTCAGTGTGAAGCCATCACTATGGTAGCTGCTCAGGTTATGGGCAATCATGTTGCAGTGACTGTTGGAGGCAGCAATGGTCACTTTGAGTTAAATGTATTCAAGCCAATGATAGTTGCCAATGTGCTGCGTTCCGTGCGGCTTCTAGGCGACAGTTCACTGGCCTTCACTACAAATTGTGTGCAAGGCATTGAAGCTAACACAGATCGCATCAATAAACTGCTGCATGAGAGTCTTATGTTGGTCACTGCTCTGAACCCACACATTGGTTATGATAAGGTCAGTGCTCACTATTATCTAAGATAAATTCTGTATAGAACACTTTTTTTAAATAAAAATGACAAATACAACCATTTAGTAGGAACACTGCGGCGACTCTCAGAGGTGTCCTTCTTGCTAAGATAAGATAAGATAAGAATGTCTTTATTCACAAAACATATACATAGTATACATGACTAACGGTTTTATATAATGGAAAAACAAAGCTACGCTAACCCAGGAGGGTTTCTGCGCCAGTTTATCTCAAAGCCATGCCAGCTTTGATTGAATCAAATAATAATTGATAAGGTGTAGATTAGATTAGATACACCGGGTTGTGGTCCTGTCACCAAGCCCACCGCGCCTAGACTCCATGGCCCTTTGCTCCCCGAGCCTGACGACAGTGTCACAAGAGACCAGCCCCCCTTATGAAGGACATGATCTCCACGAGTGTAGCCCTTCTAATGTCCTCTGATTCCAGAAAAGCGGCACCCAGAGTCCTATACCTAAGAGATGAGAGAGCTCCACAATGACAGAAGATGTGTATGGAGCTCTTCTCATCCTCCTCACAGAGCCTACATGTGGAGTCCTCTGTTAAGTCCATTATATTCATATGTCTGTGAATAAGATTATGTCCGGTCAGCATACCCGTAACCGCCCTCACCTTGGCCCGGTTACAGCTCAGCAGATCTCTGCTGTACTTGCGATCCGGTCCTTGGATAAGTGCACGAGACTGCCTGAGCCCGGACTCGGTCCTCCATCTGCCAGCGTGTTCCTCAGAGGTCCACCTGTCAATTCTTCTTTTTACTTTTGAAAAGGAAACCAAGTGCCGGCTCCGGTCCCAGCAGAGGGCACTTTGCCCCTCTCCTAGCCAATGCATCGGCTCTCATTTTCATCAATGCCAGCATGCCCAGGGCCCATATGAGTCTCACCTGTTTACGCTGGCAAAGAGTCTCCAGGATCCCCTGGCACTCCCGTACCAACTTAGAGCTGGTACGTGGCGCCATGATCGCCTATATCGCCGCCTGGCTGTCCGAGCAAATGGAAACTACTCCTTCGAAGCCACCTAGACGCATTTCTTCCTGTGTGGCTGTCATGATAGCCATCACCTCCGCCTGGAAGACGGTAGCATGGGCCCCCAGAGGTACAGACAGAACATTCCATGCCCCCTCCCGTACACCCCAGCGCCCGCACCTACTTCTATAAGTGAGCCGTCCGTATACTAGACGCTTCCTTTGACTTGTGCAGGCTCGGTACTCCCACCCACTTATCTCTGCTTGGAAGGAAGGCCCTGACCTGCCTGTCAATTCTGTACCTAGGTATCATTGAGTCTGTTCCCATCGAAAGCAACGGGTCCTGACCAATGTCCCTAGATAGTATTTCACCATGGAGTCCTGGTTGGCCAGGCAACCAGCCACCAATCGTCCTTATTCCAAAGGTCACTTTACAAGCCTCCCCTTTTACAAACAGGTCCATTGGGCGGAGCCCAGTGAGGACCTCCATCACCGCCAATAGGGTAGTTCTGATTGCGCCTGTAATTCCCAGGCACGCCATTCTCTGACATCTATCTAATGTTAGCCTGGCACTGTTCTGTGCCATGGCCGGCCACCAGACAACTGCCCAATAACATAAGGAGGGCCGAAGTACACTCGTGTATAGCCAGTAAACCATCTTTGGTTTAAGATCTCACATTGTCCCAATGGCCCTCCGACAAGCCCAAAAAGCCATTCTGAACTTCGTGGCTATCTCCTGAAGGTGCTTGAGCCAGTTCAGTTTAGCTTCCAGGATAACCCCCAGATACTTAACCGACCCTGTAGCTCTTAGCAGCATATTTCCCACAGTGGGCATGTATGGCCATCCAGCCTCTTCTTCCTAGTGAAAAGTACAAGTTCTGTCTTGTTAGGATTAACAGAGAGCCCCTTATCCCTACACCACCTTTCTAGGAATCTCAAGGCCGCCTGGACGATGTCCGACACCGTGCTGGCAAACTTACCAATGCTCAGTATACACACATCGTCCGCGTATGCCTGAGCATATACCCCCATCCCGTTCAGCACCCTTAGTAGGTCATCAACCACCAGGGACCACAGGAGAGGGGAAAGGACACCCCCTTGGGGGGGCAGCCGCTTCCAACTACAACCGTTGCTTCGTTCAGTGTTGCCTTAACCATTCTGCTGCGTAGGTAGGCTTCAATCCATCTGGTAATGGTACCCTTGGCGCCCGTCCTAGTGACAGCAGCGATCATAGACTACAGGGAGACATTGTTGAACGCCCCCTCTATGTCCGTGAAGACACCCATGGCTAGATCCTTCTGCCGAATTGTCTCCTCGACTCTCGTGACGAGTCTGTGAAGAGCCGACTCAGCAGATCTCACAGCATGTATGTGTGTTGATTTGTATGGAGCGGATTATCTCTCAATACCCCATCCCTCATATGCCTATCGACCAACCTCTCCAGTGTCTTTAATAGGAAAGACATGATCGGTCTGAAATCTTCAGGTCTGGAATGTGTGCCCCTTTCAGATTTGGGGATATAGACCACTCTAGCGGACCTCCACTTCCTTGGAATGAAACCCAAGGCCAGAGAAGCCCTACATATTATGGTCAGGTGGGGTAGGAGCGACTCCAGGCCCCTCTGCAAGAGCACAGGCAGGATGTCATCCTCTTGAAGAGGTCCAGCACTCTTGAAGGGGGCGAAGCCTCAACTGCCCACTTAATCTTTTGCTCTGTGACAACCTTCTTTGCCTCACTCCAGTCCACGTGCGAGGCCCCAGTGCAAGCCCGCCTCACCAAAGTGGGGGGGACTCGCCTCTGGTTCCTCGACGGATCCCGGAAAGTGAGTCTCAAATAAAAGTTGCAAAGTCTCTTCTGATCTGGTCCACTCCCCATCCTCTTTAATGAGGGGTCTCAGTCCTCTCCCAGGGTCCTTAGCCAGCACTTCGTGGAGCCTAGACATCGCTGAGGTCGTTTCTATAGAGGTACAAAAGTCCTCCAGGATTTCCTAGATAATCTACGAACCTCTCGTCTGTAATTTCTTTGGGACTCCCGGTAGGTCAGCCAGTCAGCATCACTACCGGATCTGTTGGCCTTGCCGAGGAGCCTTCTGGTTCTCCTTCGATGGACCTCTAATTCCTGAGTCCACCTCCGGCTTCGAGCATCCCTTTGTGTCATCAAAGGGCAGTTAGTTGTTCTTATAAGAGGTGATTACGGCCTCCGAAAGGAAAGCCACCCTCTCCTCAAGGTCCTGTCCAGATCGAATCTGGCCTTTAGGAATTAGGTCCAGTCTGTCAGAAAGTTCCACCGAGTAGGAGGCCCAGTCTGTTTGTCTGAGATTCCTGTACACCCTCTATATATTGTCTGGCCCTCAAGCACAAAGCAGATGTGTCTGTGTTCCGACAACGAGGGTTCCTGCAAAACTTCCCAGTCCCTAATGTCATGAAACATTGAGGCTGAGGCCATAGTTATGTCTATAACCTCCCTCCTAATAATGTTGGAAAAGGTTGGGAGATTACCCTTATTGAGTACCAAAAGGTCGGTCCCTCCCAGGTATTTTGCAAGAGCAAGGCCCCTCTCGTTCGTATCACTACTTCCCCAAACCTCATTGTGAGAGTTGGAGTCGCAGCCGATCATTCGCTCAAGGTTCTCACTCCTGCAGTAATCCACCAACGCCACCATCTCTCTTGATGGTGGGAGGATCATCCTATCGTATGGGAGGTATACCGATGCAACCACCAGTTTCCTCTCTACGCCATTGTCCTCCTGCAGTTTAATTACCACTGCAACCACATCTCCCCCCACAGAATTCTGGTATGAGCCAACTATCTACGCCTGCAACCAAAATGGCCGCCCACGGTTTCAGCCCACCTGATCCCCCATAGAGCTTATATGTAGTAATGTTAAGACCCTTGATACAGTTATCCCGAATCCACAGTTCCTGAATCAGAGCAACATTAACCTCTCTATCTGTTATAGTTCTAGCTAGTATAGTAGAGGCCTCAATACTATGATTGAGGTTGGCTTGTAGAAAACTCACCATTTCCTCCAATCCAGCACCTTGATCCTCAGTCCCCCTCTTCCTCCGGGTAGCCCAAGCCTCTTCTTGTCTCTACCGTCGAGACGGTAGCTTTCTCTGAAACTCAAACAGAGAGAGTTAGTGCCTAAAAAGTCAAGCCCTAACCCTACATCTATCTGAGTACTTATCATCTTATTGAGAGGAGTTTCCTGCGGGCAGCATGACCGTAGCCATGCCGACTCCGCAGTATAGCTTCCTCTGCTGGGCTTCCATGTCCACAAGTCTGACACCCGTATGGATGTCTCCTTGCGGTCCAGTGTCCTCCACAACTCAGTCTGGAGGCTTGGGTTCAGATGGGAGAGTCTTTTCAGATAAGTCTCTGTACTCGCCGGGGGACCTGGGACCCAGAGAAATATCTTCTTGAAGCTAGGAAGTGCATGTATATACCTACTACTTCAGTACGGATCCCTCCCTTGGCTTGATCTCAGGAGTGATGGTCTTCACCCAGTCCACAGTGGCCTGGTCTTCGCAGACCACCACGACAGCACCCTTCGACAGGTACGTGTCTCGGATTCTTGGCAGCCGTACCTGATCAGGTGTAACCCTGGGTCTACGTATACAAGGCATGTTTTTTAAGTAAGTACTGTTCAGGAATACCACCACTGTAGCACTGCTTTTGGCATTCAGCACTGCTATCTGTTAGCAAGCCACAGCCGCCGTTACGGATCCATTCAACTATATTTAAGGTCGCTAATGGCTGTTTAAAATTCCTCCTCTGAATAAAAATTCTGCCAACTGTAAAGTACATGTTATGATAGGTTTTCGTTACGCTGAAGGCAAGAAAGCAACTAACATTCATCGTGATATCTGTGAAGTTAATTGAGAAAACAGAATGAATGATGGAATGGTATGGAAATGGGTGAGAGCTTTTAAGGTGGCTGTATGAATAAGAATAACTTTATTGTCATAATAAATACATTCTTTTACAACTAGCATGGCTAGTACAGAACATATGACATTGTCAAGTTGCCTTAAAACTAAATTATTATGCTAAAATGAATATATCAAAATGACAAATGTGTTAAATAAAACAGAAAGGAATTATTCTCTAGTGCTACAGCCTAATCATTCAAAAATCCTTCCACTGAATAATAGATTTTCTCCGTAAGGAAACTTTTCAATTTATGTTTAAAGCTGTTTTCCTTAATTTTATCTTTTAAATTATTTGGGAGTTTATTATACAGTTTTGAATTTGCATGCTGAGAACGAAGTGGGAAACATACTGATTACGGTGCAAAACGTTGATGAAAACAGTGAGAGAAAACAGATGCTTTACAAACTGCATCATTACATAGTGTGTCTTCAAGTGTCAATAAGTGTGATTTATGAAATTGTGACAGAACATTTGAAGTACCGAGAGTTATGCTTACGCTAGGTTCCCAAAATGCTGACGGAGAATCACAAAACAAATGTTTGGTGAGAATCTCATAAACAAATGTGTAACCAGCTCTCTCATATTCCTAGACCATTAGAATCGTGATGGTTACGATTTTTAAAACCAAATTGTCACGGTGACAGACAGTGAATGTTAGCTGCTTGTACGTCCTTAGCGTTTTGAAAACTTACACAGCGCATAATTCACATTCGGCGGCATTTTTAATCATAGTAGGAATTTTAAACAACCATTACCGACCTTAAATACAGTCAAACGGATCCGTAACGGCAGCTGTGGCTTGCCAACAGATAGTAATAACCAGTGTGCATGCGCTGAACGCTGACCGCAGCGCTACAGCAGCGGGATTCCAAAATGGTTCTTACTTTCAAAACGCGTCTTGTAACTCCTACGATACAGAATTTAAAATATAAGACTTAGCTTTCATGTTTGTCTTCTTAGCACGGAGTGGCGTTTTAACATCTGGGAGTTTGCCTGGAACTGACTGCACGACTTGCCGTCAACGAAACGGTTCGGCTTTCCGTCCCATCATGCCTTGCACCTCAAAAACCCCGGCATATCATTTACTAGCTAGCATCGCCGCTTTACCGTAGGACAAACTCCCAATTAGGCCCTTATGGGTATATGGTGGCAAATTTAAATAATGTATTTAAATCGTATTCTCTATGGGTTTGCCACCAGCCATCACATCCTCCTCGCTTTGTGGAAAAAGAACAAGATATGAAAAGAAGTCTTACCCTTACACATCCTCAAACTTGGCACCCCCCCCCCCCCAACTATGACACCATGCATGTTTAAGAGAATCTGTATATGGGTAGAGTGTGTTCGATGAGACTCAGTGCTGTGTTAACCCAATGAAACCCTTCAACCAACATAACCACTTAAGACCAACAATATCAACAGACAACAATGTAAACAAAACACAGGAGACACGGAGAAGCAGCCATAACAGCACAAAATATACTACGTAATGAAATATTTTACCTAACAACTAATCCACCACCCCAGATTGTATATACTTGATAGGGGTGTGCGAGTAGTGATTTTTGAGTTCGAGTCGAGTAGTTGGCATTTTTTCGAGTATTTTCGAGTGAGTATTTACAGAAGGATTTCCTGTTCACCCAAGATAGTGTAAAAGGCAGACACCATAATTTTGATTTGTTGTTTGTAACTGCAACATTGATATTAAAACTTTTTACTTCATGCCTTCCTACATTTTTATGTGGCATTGTTTTGTTAAACCGTTTTCCTTTTTTCATAAATAATATTATGTAAGAAACTAAGAAAGTATATTATTAATTGAAACGTGGATTTAAAGATTTAATCTGTTCACTCATATCACAGATCAGATTTTCTATGGAAGCTAATTATACTGTTTCACAGCCGGCCGACATGTTTTATCTGGTGGTCCAGTTCAAAGTGTACCGCGAAAACATAGCGAAGCTTGTTGGCAAAAGCTGCATCCAACCAAACTGATGCTAAAATTCAGGCGTCGTCGCCAAATGCAGTTATTTGCTTTCAGAATTGCTTCCTCTCAACAAAAAATTGATTGTGTACAAGCCAAGAAGGGTGTATCTTTATTCTGTGGGTATTTAATTCAGTAATAACAAGGTTACAACTAACAAATTAAGCTCTGAATTATATAATCAAATTTGAAAATCTAGATGATCTAGATCAAAGACTGTAGTTAAATCGATTGATAATAATAACTAAGCCGGTATACTAAAAATAAATTTTAAAGTTGCTTAGGATGAATTAGTTTTTAAATTGTGTTCGGTAATGAAATATATGCAACTTGAAAATACTTCGATACATGAGGCTACACTGAACAACAGATAAATAATTATTTTATAATGAGAATTTCATGAAAACCTAGTATAAACGAATGAAAACCATAGACGAAGTCGGCTAATATAGCCTCGTCGCAGGTCTAGCCGATATTGGCGACGAGATGCAGTCTGAAATATCAGTCAAGTGCCAAGTAGTGATACAGTGAAGATTTTGGGCAGCTAAATTACTAAATTATAAATTTATGAATAAAAAACGAGACGTTTGATGTCTTTGGTTCAATAACAATTATTTTCCGAGCCTCTAAATTCATTTTTTTGTTTAGAAAAGGTCTTCCAACATGTTTCTCCCTTTTTTGGGTTGATTCGTGAATGTTTTACAGTTTACATCGACGTCATTGTGAACAGGGGACCGTTCAGTGAGTTTACGAATCAGAATTATCGTACTTTACCACCTTTTACACTCTAACTGTGTTATTGTCTAACCTAGTCAGAAAACCGTTTGACAGGAAAAAATATTGTATGTGCAAATATTACACACAGTTTTGGCAATCTAAGGTGTTTTTGGAATAATAATTAATAGACATTAGTTACGGATTTGACAGATATTATTTGACAGAAAATAATCAATAATGTTGTGTCACACGCTGCTAAAACGCCATTACCATATATTATATGATACGGTATTTTCTTATGTCAAATCATTGGACGATTCCCTGCTCAGATTAAAAAACAAAATAGACCTCAATCGACCTCAATGCTTTTGACAGTTAAAAGCATTTATGTACTTGAAGTCTTAGTTCATACCTACAACCACTGTAATAAATTTAATTCACAATTATATCACAAGAATCAGTAACAATTTACCAGTACCTTATCACAATACCACTCATTTAAAAACTTCTTTTGCATACATGAGCCAAAAATTGTTCAATAAAATCCCTCCTGCATTGCAACACATCCCTTCTGAAAATGAATTTAAGTCAAAATTAAAGGAATATTATTACAAACTTTTCTAAGTATACAACCTCAATGAATTTTCCCCTCCATTGTAACACTTCATGAACTACTGTTATTTTCTCTCTAATTTACAAAACTGTATTTATTTTTACTGTGTAGACTATTTAGCTTCTTAACAATGTAAACCTGCAAACTGAAAAAATGTATTTTTAAAATTTTTATTTAGGCTGTATCTTGAGCTATTAATTATATTGACTTACCTTATAACAGTTTTGTTCTTTTGTTCAATAAAGCATTCTGATTCTAATGAACAAAAAAATCTGTCTAGGATTAAATAACTTGTTTTATTTATCCTTATTTTGTAAGAAGCAATTTGAATTGAACCAGTGTGAGAAATTTCTTAATGTCATTTAGACACAATTCAAGATCACTTTGTCTGACATTAAAGAGGGTAGTGTCATCAGCATGTAATAAGGTTTTTGAATTGGTAGCCAGCCAATGGCAGACCATTTATATAAATTAAAAGGAGTGGGGGGCCCAGTACATAACCCTGTGGACACCCCATTCCACAAGTTTCTTCTGACCACTTACGATAACTTACACCATTTAATTAACATTTTAACATGTTAACAAACCGAATTTAGTAACATCAAATATTCAGTTACTTTGGTATGTTTTAGGCTGCGAAGATTGCTAAAACAGCCCACAAGGAAGGAACAACTCTAAAGGAATCAGCTTTGAAACTTGGTTACCTGACAGAAGAAGAGTTTGACAAATGGGTGCGCCCTGAAGATATGCTGGGTCCTAAGTAAATTGCCAACCGTATCTGTTCACAACACCACAACTACTAATAGCACTACAATTCTGATCGAGTTGGCTTCCAGTTGAGATATCATAACAGTATCTCTTGTAACAGCTCTGAGTATCATAGCTTATATTTTTAAAATTGTTAACAGTGGGTGTACATAAAGTAGAAAAGACATGAGCATTTTCAATATTTTGTAAAGAAAACCTGTATATCTTTTTGTCTTGATAAGTCAGTTTATCAGCTTAGAGTTTAAGACTGTTGTAAATTGTAGACCCATTGTAATTGTCACTCAATTATCAGTTTAGTTTGATAAGGACTTGGTGTATTCCCAATTCAAAAAGCAATTTAGGTTTTCTTTATGAAATAAAAAATTGCCAATTATCTCTTCCTATTTAATCGTATAACGTGTATTTATTTTTCATTTATCATCCCTCATTTATTTGTAAATAATTCTGAATAAAAATTATGTTAAAAAATAAATTAAAATGTAAATAGAATTGGTTGATGAAGTTTCTTAATTTTTAGATCCTATTTATTGTTTGCTAGACAATAGACAATAAGCTTTAATGACATATTCTTTGAGAATAGTACATCAGGTCAATACATAAAGTTTAAAAGTCTGTACATGACAAATTTGACAAGGTTAATTATCAAGAAATTCCTTTTCCATGCTGTAAGGGTTATTCTGTAAAAGATTTAGTTTTCTCCTTAATGTTGTGGGTGGTTCGTTTTTGAGGTCATCAGGTAGGTGATTGAAGTAGACCGCCTTAATATCAGACGGTAATTTATTAAAAAAACTTTCCCCCCATGTAAGATGGTGTTTTTTTCGACCAGTTTCAAATTATGTCTAGGATACTGAAAATTATTTTTAAACCTAGTGTTGTATTCATGCTGACTGTTATCATTATAAAGAGTTTCGTAATTTGATTGCACTGATAGTAGTGTTTTGAAAATTATTAAACTGGAGACAGTCAAATGTTAAGGTCACAAAAGATTTGTTTTCACGAGGCTTTCCAGGATGAAAATGTCACTATTCTAATGATTTTTTGGGTTCTTAGGATTTTATCTGTATTTGATGAAAACAACCAGAACTCGATACTATATTGCAAAACAGAATAAAATTATGCATAATATATTATCAAAAGGATTTTTAAATCTATTGAATGTCTCAAAATAAACATCTGAAAACATGCTGAATTTAATTTTTTGTAAACTATTTCAATGCATATACCCCAGTTTAAATGTGAGTCAAAGTCCAACCCCAAAAATTTAGTGGTACAGTAGACTCAGAAATCCGGACTAATGTGGCGGTCGTCCGGTCCGGATTTTAAAAAATCCGGATTTCCCGGAGTTTGTTGAATGCATCGTCAATTTCGGCTTTTAACGGTCAATTATTACAATACGGGTTCATTCAAGGGCAAATATAACATAAGTGTGGTCGGCACGTAAAGATAAGGCAGTAGGCTAGAGACGGGAGCAGAGGAGTTAGCTTCAAACAAAAATGGGACAAACAATGTCTAATAATTTAGTTAGCCCTTAAGTTCATAATACAGTAGTGTGCTGTAATTAAGTAAAACAGATTTGAGCAAACAGTAAAACAGGACTGAAAAAATCAAGTTTAACAACACAGGACAGTTTGAACAATTTTATTTAAGCATATCGTACACTACTTTATACATTAAAGTAAGAAAATTTACTTTAAATGAACATAAGAAATACAGTCCCAAGTAAATCAAAATTACAAAGAATGACTAATAAATTACAAGAAATGGTAAATAATGCAACTTACAATCAACTTCACATAAAACTTATCTCTTGAAAAAGTCCTTAATTGTCGTCTGCTTAACCGTTTTAGCCCGTTGTCTGGCCGCAATGTCCCTCAGTTTCCTCAAACACATAACGTCGGCTGCAGCTATGCCGTCTAGTTGCATGATGTACTCTAGCGCCCCATCTAGCATTTTGAATCCTTCTGAATGAGGGATATTATTCACATGGATTCCGGAAAGTTCTTCTTCTTCCAACGTTTCTTCGTTAACTACCATTTTAACAATGTCGTCGTCTGTAATTTCATCTTCGTCGTCATTGTTCATCCACTCAGCGACGTCATTTTCATTCGCTGCTTCACAGCCGGGGATTTTGTCTAAGAGTGAAACAACATTTTCTTCGTCCGCTTTATTTTCATTTTTGAGCTCCCCTCCATCGACGTCATCGAACTTGTTTCCCTCATGGTCCAGCAGCACTTTCCACGAAGAAACGATTGCGATTGCGGATATTTGGTCCCACCCTTCAGCTACCCACCTAATTACATCCAACATGTCAACCTTCTTTAATGCACTAACATAATCCTCTTCATTGTCTATTGCCGATATTAAATAACAAAGAAGCCGTCGGCGGTACTTCAACTTCAGTGCCTGAAGGATTCCCTGGTCCATTGGTTGGCAAAGAGCTGTCACGTTCGGAGGCAAAAACACAGCTTTTATATCTCCGTCTTTCAACTCATCAGCCACTGGGTGTGTTGTTGCGTTATCTAGCAAAAGAATGGCTTTTCGTGGCAAGTTGTTTTTAGCCAGATGTTTCTCTACCGTCTTAACAAATTCATCAAAGAACCAAGTTTTAAAAATGGAAGAATTCATCCACGCTTTTTGTTGGTTTGTATACCAAAGTGGCAACACATCGGTTTTCTTTAAATTTTTAAAAGCTCTAGGCTTTTTAGATTTCCCAATCAATGTAAGCCTGAGTTTGTGGCTGCCAGTCACATTGCTACAAGCTAGCACAGTTACTCTTTCTTTGCTTTTCTTATAACCCGGGGCTGATGCTTCCTTTTTTGAAGCGAGAGTTTTCGTGGGCAACATTTTATAGTTCAAACCAGTTTCGTCGCAGTTGTACAGCTGGTCGCCGGAAATTCCTTCTTCATCCAAGAGTTTGAAAAGGAAGGTTTTGAATTCAGGAACAGCTTCTTTGTTTGCCGATAAAGCCTCCCCACTTACTGAAAGCTGCCGAACACCATAACGCTTTTTCCATCGGTCGAGCCATCCGTCACTAGCTGTGAATTCACCATCTTCTCCTTCAATTGCACGCTTAAAATGTAACGCCTTTTCTTGAAGCATAGGACCATTGACCGGAAGACCTTTACCCCTTAAGTGCTGATGCCACAAAAATAATGCCTCTTCAACTTCTACATGTTTACCTTTGTGCATGGTTTTTCTAACTTTTATGTCACTTCCACTGTCTCGAGAGGAACACCACTTTTCGATTTGATCACGATTTTTTCTCCAGTCCGAAACAGTACTTGTTCCCACTCCTAATTCTAAAGCAATTTTTTTAGCCGATTCACCAGAATCAATACGTTTAATGGCCCGGAGTCTCTCTTCCACCGCCACGAAAACCTTTTTACGTTTTTGACTCATTTCACTTTAAATACGAGGCAAAAATACTAACAACACAACAACAAAAAGACTACACACACAAACTACACAGGTCAAACTGACTTCCGCACTGACCAAGCGCTTGCAGTCAACTGAGCGCGGGTGGGCGGGGCCACTAACAGGTGTGACGCAGAGGTCATTGCTCTGGCCCCGCCCCTATACCGCACAAAATCTTCCACTGCCTCGAACGTGTCACGCAGCTGACTAAGGCGGTAAAACATGGAGTTTTTCTTCATTTTAAGTAAAAAAAAAAAAAAAATCTGCACGATCTGTGATCCGGACTACCCAGAGTCCGGACTAGGCCGATCCGGATTTCTAAGAGTGTACTGTATTAC
Source organism: Stictocephala bisonia (assembly GCA_035578905.1). Lineage (NCBI taxonomy): Eukaryota > Metazoa > Arthropoda > Insecta > Hemiptera > Membracidae > Stictocephala > Stictocephala bisonia. The sequence continues at coordinate 12,679 of JAQJVL010005611.1, read as the reverse complement.
TATTACAAAATTCCCGATCGAGCTGTAAATCATAAAAAAAATTATTTCTAGACTGTACGGTGCAAAATTTAACCAACTGTGTTTTTTCTTGGTTTAATTTCAATCCACTTACTTCGAACCAATTCCTTAGTTCAGTTATGGCTTCACCTAATTTCATCTTAAGTTCTTCGTTATTCTTAGATTTGATAACTGCAGTCGTATCATCTGCATAAAGTATGAGATTGTTTGATACGTTGAAGGGAGGTCGTTAACATATAATAAGAATAAAAGAGGCCCTAAAATTGAACCTTGTGGTACACCTACTTTTAGCAGCTTCCACTCTGATTTATATTTAACATTGTTCCTACAAATAACGGTTCTTTGATGGCAATTTGATATGTAGGATTGTATCCAGGATATGGAGGAGTTTGAAAATTTGTATCTGATCAACTTTTTAATGATTATCTCATAACTAAGACAGTCGAAGGCCTTAAACAGATCACAAAACACACCAAGTGTGCTCTGAGATCCATCCAAGGCACCCGACACTTCACATTCCATGGCTTGCTTCAAGCTAAGATCTCCTAGAGCTCGGTATCTAATTAAAGCCCGATTGTTTCTCTTATTTGTTGTAACATCGTTGTCAGAAAAGATTTTCCCTGAATCTCTATGCCCTCGAAGGGCTAGTTCCTGCCTTCCACAGGTGATAACAGTGTCAATTATTGGCACCAATTTTTGTCTGTTTTCCAAAATCTTGTTGGATCTGTCTTTATCAATCAAAATGTCGATTGATTTACCAGTAGAGTTGGATAGCAATTCATCTGCATCCCGGACACAGTTGATGTGGTACTGTGTTTGTGAATGGTGGTTAAAAGTGTCGATCGCTTTTTTCCAATTTGCAAACTTCTTTTTGCACAATGAACCGAGTGGCTGAGAAGAAGTTTTTCCAGCTGCATGTATTGAAAATATGACACAGTATTTACAATAGGCTCCTCTCGCAAATAGCACAACCAAGTCCAACGGCTGAGCTATGAGTACTGAAATTTTAATGTCTTTCCTATTACTTCAGCACTCCTTGACACTGGAAAAACATGATTGGGCTCTGGAACCTAAACATTGTTAATGAAGTCTTTCCTTTCGTTTACATCTAAAACTTTATTTACAAAATTAAAAACATATTTACAAAGTCCAGTTTGAGTTAAGGAGGTGTAAGCCTGCTGAACAGAAGTCACTTTTTCTGCAGCAGAATCAGATTCAGTAGATTTATGCTGCTTATTGTCCTCAAAACTAGCTCTAAGTTTAGAAAAAAAAACTCAGATTGGTGTTTGCTTTTTCTTAGACTCCATTTCGTCTGGAAATAAAACAACCTGATGTAGACGCAATAACTGAAATCTGAAGAATGAAAGTTTTGAAGTTAAAGTGGGCACTATACTGTTTGTTTTACGCCAAAATAAAAGATTCACAAGATTGAAGTTTGTGATTTAATATTTAAAAATGGCATAATTCAATTAAATTTACAATTTTCGAACAATATTCCTCACACTTCCCAGACTACTCATTTTAAAAATTAATTATATAGGGGGAAATATAATAGGCTGAAAAACACAAAGTATTTTCTAATAGTAAAATGACGTTTTATTTTGAATATATCTCTGGAAAGGGTACACTCGTTATGAGTTAATTTATAACATAAAATTATGAACCAAACAAAATTCTTCTGGACTAAGTTCATTTAAATTCAATACAATACAATCAACATTAAAAATTGATGGAAAATCCAGCTTACTGTACATGAACACCTCATAATCTATTCTGTGACAATTTAGTATTTGTTGGAGCGATGAGTTACGTCACCTGAGTGGATAGTGGAAGGGAGGGGCTCTGGCCATTGGCCAGTCTGCAGGCACAGTATGCCACGCTACCACTATAACAGCCAACGTTGTCAAATCTACATGCACTGAATCACACATTTTGTTTACTTATTTGTATAGGTACGCAAATAACATTCGATTACCTAATCAAATTTGTATTGTTTGGTGGTTTAGATTTAATACTTTAAATATAGTACAAAATTGCATCGTCAATTGCCCGCCACAGTCCCAAGAATCAATCTAGCAACATTGTAGTGTTTCGTATTCCTACTTCCTACATTACCCAATACTAAAGTAACAAAAAATCTCTATATATAAAAGAGAAAGCCCTCACTCACTCATCTCTAATTCTCCCATTTCCTGTAATCCTACAGAGCTGAAATTTAGTACAAATTTTGTTGTAGGCTAATAATATGAAAACTGAAGTCTTTCCATCTTGATAAAACACTCCTAAGGGGTAGAAACCACTTCTAAAAGATTGTTCCATAAGGATAAAATTGGGTTGATTTACAGTTGTTTTGTACATAAATAAACATGTTTATTTTGTATGTTTGACATTTATACTACTACTAACTCTGACAATAGTGCACTACTTTGCATCCTCTTAGAGAAAACTTCAGGGGTTTTCTAAACTATAAAACTTTGTTATATAGGAGGACGGCAGTAGGTCTAGCTTTTATGTTGATATGATGGTTTCCATGGATGGAAGAGTAAGAAAACGTAAAAATCCTTCCCGTAGCAAAGCAAGGGCTGTCGGCTAGTTGATTATAAATGCTAATGTTATTTTTGACATTTGCGGAATAATACTAAGTAGGTCGTCTGCATGTTAGTAGCTTTGTCAGCATTTCCTTCACACTGGACAGGATAAAAATTCTATCCATCTAAATATTTTCAAAATAAAATAACCTGCATAAAAAAAATATAAACATTACTGGTATCAGAGGAAAAGGTTACTACATGACTATGTGGCAATCAGGAGAACAAGAATTCACCTTAATTCGTTCAGTGTGAACTGCTGTGTGCGATGATGCGAAGTGTAATATGATGTGATGGACTCAACCAAGCTAACACTTTAACAGGGAGTAGGGTCCTACAAGCAACGTAAATCTACGAGTACTGCTGAGCGTATACGAATACAAAGTAGAGATGGGAAAGCCAGCTACATTCCTGTGTGGAAAAAATATGGAAAATTGTAAGAAAAGTGTAAATTTTATAAAAAATTTAAAATTTTGAGAAAAGTTGAAAATGTTGTGAAAAATTGAAAAATTTGAGAAAATATGAAAATTTTGAGAAAATGTAAAATTTTTTAATATATTGAGAAAAGTTAAAAACTTGGAACATTTTTAAAATTTTGAGAAAAGTTGAAAATGTTCAAATTTTGAAAATTTTAAGATTTGAGAAAAGTTGACAATTTTGTGGGGGAAGTTAAAACTAACAATTTTTTTAATTTTTGACAAAAATTTAAAATTTAGAGAAACGTTTAACATTTTATGAAAAGTTAAAAATTAAAAAAATATGGAAAATTGTGAGAAAAGTTTAAAAAAAATTAAAAATTTTATTAAAATTTAAAATTTTGAGAATAGTTGAAAATTGTGTGAAAAATGGAACATTTTGAAAAATTTGAGAAAAGTTAAAAATTTTGAGAAAATGTAAACATTTTGAGTATATTGAGAAAAGTTGAAAATTTTGAAAGTTTTTGAAAATGTTGAGAAAAGTTGAAAATTTTAAAAATTTAATAAAAGCTAAATATTTTGAGAAAGGTTGAAAATTTTGAGAAAAGTTGTGAAATTTTTTATAAAAAATAAATTTTTTTAAGTTTAGAGAAAAGTTAACAATTTTGAGAAAATGTAATCAACTTTTTAATGATTATCTCATAACTAAGACAGTCGAAGGCCTTAAACAGATCACAAAACACACCAAGTGTGCTCTGAGATCCATCCAAGGCACCCGACACTTCACATTCCATGGCTTGCTTCAAGCTAAGATCTCCTAGAGCTCGGTATCTAATTAAAGCCCGATAGTTTCTCTCATTTGTTGTAACATCGTAGTCAGAAAAGATTTTCCCTGAATCTCTATGCCCTCGAAGGGCTAGTTCCTGCCTTCCACAGATGATAACAGTGTCAATTATTGGCACCAATTTTTGTCTGTTTTCCAAAATCTTGTTGGATCTGTCTTTATCAATCAAAATGTCGATTGATTTACCAGTAGAGTTGGATAGCAATTCATCTGCATCCCGGACACAGTTGATGTGGTACTGTGTTTGTGAATGGTGGTTAAAAGTGTCGATCGCTTTTTTCCAATTGTCAAACTTCTTTTTGCACAATGAACCGAGTGGCTGAGAAGAAGTTTTTCCAGCTGCATGTATTGAAAATATGACACAGTATTTACAATAGGCTCCTCTCGCAAATAGCACAACCAAGTCCAACAGCTGAGCTATGAGTACTGAAATTTTAATGTCTTTCCTATTACTTCAGCACTCCTTGACACTGGAAAAACATGATTGGGCTCTGGAACCTAAACATTGTTAATGAAGTCTTTCCTTTCGTTTACATCTAAAACTTTATTTACAAAATTAAAAACATATTTACAAAGTCCAGTTTGAGTTAAGGAGGTGTAAGCCTGCTGAACAGAAGTCACTTTTTCTGCAGCAGAATCAGATTCAGTAGATTTATGCTGCTTATTGTCCTCAAAACTAGCTCTAAGTTTAGAAAAAAAAACTCAGATTGGTGTTTGCTTTTTCTTAGACTCCATTTCGTCTGGAAATAAAACAACCTGATGTAGACGCAATAACTGAAATCTGAAGAATGAAAGTTTTGAAGTTAAAGTGGGCACTATACTGTTTGTTTTACGCCAAAATAAAAGATTCACAAGATTGAAGTTTGTGATTTAATATTTAAAAATGGCATAATTCAATTAAATTTACAATTTTCGAACAATATTCCTCACACTTCCCAGACTACTCATTTTAAAAATTAATTTTAGAGGGGGAAATATAATAGGCTGAAAAACACAAAGTATTTTCTAATAGTAAAATGACGTTTTATTTTGAATATATCTCTGGAAAGGGTACACTCGTTATGAGTTAATTTATAACATAAAATTATGAACCAAACAAAATTCTTCTGGACTAAGTTCATTTAAATTCAATACAATACAATCAACATTAAAAATTGATGGAAAATCCAGCTTACTGTACATGAACACCTCATAATCTATTCTGTGACAATTTAGTATTTGTTGGAGCGATGAGTTACGTCACCTGAGTGGATAGTGGAAGGGAGGGGCTCTGGCCATTGGCCAGTCTGCAGGCACAGTATGCCACGCTACCACTATGATAACAGCCAACGTTGTCAAATCTACATGCACTGAATCACACATTTTGTTTACTTATTTGTATACGTGCGCAAATAACATTCGATTACCTAATCAAATTTGTATTGTTTGGTGGTTTAGATTTAATACTTTAAATATAGTACAAAATTGCATCGTCAATCGGCCGCCACAGTCCCAAGAATCAATCTAGCAACATTGTAGTGTTTCGTATTCCTACTTCCTACATTACCCAATACTAAAGTAACAAAAATCTCTATATATAAAAGAGAAAGCCCTCACTCACTCATCTCTAATTCTCCCATTTCCTGTAATCCTACAGAGCTGAAATTTAGTACAAATTTTGTTGTAGGCTAATAATATGAAAACTGAAGTCTTTCCATCTTGATAAAACACTCCTAAGGGTTAGAAACCACTTCTAAAAGATTGTTCGATAAGGATAAAATTGGGTTGATTTACAGCTGTTTTGTACATAAATAAACATGTTTATTTTGTATGTTTGACATTTATACTACTACTAACTCTGACAATAGTGCACTACTTTGCATCCTCTTAGAGAAAACTTCAGGGGTTTTCTAAACTATAAAACTTTGTTATATAGGAGGACGGCAGTAGGTCTAGCTTTTATGTTGATATGATGGTTTCCATGGATGGAAGAGTAAGAAAACGTAAAAATCCTTCCCGTAGCAAAGCAAGGGCTGTCGGCTAGTTGATTATAAATGCTAATGTTATTTTTGACATTTGCGGAATAATACTAAGTAGGTCGTCTGCATGTTAGTAGCTTTGTCAGCATTTCCTTCACACTGGACAGGATAAAAATTCTATCCATCTAAATATTTTCAAAATAAAATAACCTGCATAAAAAAAATATAAACATTACTGGTATCAGAGGAAAACGTTACTACATGACTATGTGGCAATCAGGAGAACAAGAATTCACCTTAATTCGTTCAATGTGAACTGCTGTGTGCGATGATGCGAAGTGTAATATGATGTGATGGACTGAACCAAGCTAACACTAACAGGGAGAAGGGTCCTACAAGCAACGTAAATCTACGAGTACTGCTGAGCGTATACGAATACAAAGTAGAGATGGGAAAGCCAGCTACATTCCTGTGTGGAAAAAATATGGAAAATTGTAAGAAAAGTGTAAATTTTATAAAAAATTTAAAATTTTGAGAAAAGTTGAAAATGTTGTGAAAAATTGAAAAATTTGAGAAAATATGAAAATTTTGAGAAAATGTAAAATTTTTTAATATATTGAGAAAAGTTAAAAACTTGGAACATTTTTAAAATTTTGAGAAAAGTTGAAAATGTTCAAATTTTGAAAATTTTAAGATTTGAGAAAAGTTGACAATTTTGTGGGGGAAGTTAAAACCAACAATTTTTTTAATTTTTGACAAAAATTTAAAATTTAGAGAAACGTTTTAACATTTTATGAAAAGTTAAAAATTAAAAAAATATGGAAAATTGTGAGAAAAGTTAAAAAAAAATTAAAAATTTTATTAAAATTTAAAATTTTGAGAATAGTTGAAAATTGTGTGAAAAATGGAACATTTTGAAAAATTTGAGAAAAGTTAAAAATTTTGAGAAAATGTAAACATTTTGAGTATATTGAGAAAAGTTGAAAATTTTGAAAGTTTTTGAAAATGTTGAGAAAAGTTGAAAATTTTAAAAATTTAATAAAAGCTAAATATTTTGAGAAAGGTTAAAAATTTTGAGAAAAGTTGTGAAATTTTTTATAAAAAATAAATTTTTTTAAGTTTTGAGAAAGGTTAAAAATTTTGAGAAAATGTAATGTAAATGTTGAAAAATTTACAGTATTATAAAAAAAGGTGAAATTTTTTAGAAAAATTAAAAATTTTAAAGATTAAAAAATTATGAGAAAAGTTGAAAATTTTTAAAAAATTTAGAAAAGTTGAAAATTTTAGAAAATTGAAATTTTTATAAAAGTTGAAATTTGCGAAAAATTTAAAATTTTGAGAATAGTAAAAAATTAACAACATTTTTGAATATAATGAGAAAAGTTGAACTTTTTAAGAAAGTTGAAAATGTTCAAATTTTCAAACATTTTTAAAAATTTGAGAAAAGGTAAATTTTTAGTAAAAGAAAAGAAAATTAAAAATTTAGAAAATTGTGAGGTTAAAAATTTTAAAAATTCTTTATTTAAAGTTGAAAATTTTGAAAATGTTGAGAAAAGTTGAAAATTGTAAGAATTTCAAAAATTTAAGAAAAATTGAAAGTTTGATAAAAGTTGAAAATTTTGAAAAATATGAGAAAAGTTAAAAATTTTGAAAAATGTTGAATATATTGAGAAAAGTGGAACATTTAGAGAAAAGTTGAATTTGTTTAAATAATTAAAAATTTTAATTATCTAAACAAATAATTAAAACGTCATTATATTCAGTGGAACACTGAATATAATGACGCTTACAGGTAAAGTAGAAGAGATCGTAGAAGTTATGAAGGAAGGGAAAATAGATGTAATGGGTCTGAGTGAGACCAGATGGAGAGGAATAGGCGAGAAAGAACTTAGAGATGGTTACAAACTGTTCTGGAGTGGAAATAGAAAGAGATCAAGAAATGGAGTTGCTTTCATACTCAGTCATAATGTGCGAGAATCAGTTCAAGAAGTAAATTGTATTCAGAAAGATTGATGAAAATAGTATTAAAAGCAAACGTGAGTCTCTAGCAATAATACAAGTATATGCTCCTCAAGTAGGATGCACAGAGGCAGAAAAAGATGCTTTTGAGTCAGTGCTGGAGAATAATTTAAGAGGAGTACATATTATGATAGGAGACTTTAATGCACAAGTTGGGAAAGAAAGGGAAGGGTAGGTATGAGACAGTGTTAGGAGCTTTTGGATACGGAAGAAGAAATGAAGAGGGGAGGAAACTCTAAGATTTGTGTGTTAGAAATGGTCTTAGAATTGGAAATGGAAACTATACAAAAAGAGAAAGTCATGTTATCACCAGATACAGCTGGGATAGAATCCAAAAATCTGTTGTAGACTATATAATTGTAGATAGAGAGTGGGGGGGGGGGGAAATTAAGAGATGTGAAGGTGATCCCAAGTGTCAGTCTTGGAGGAGATCATAGATTGTTGATTGGAGACTTCAAGTCGGAGGTGAATAAACCTATTAAACTGGAAAGTAGGAAAAATATAAAGTACTGGAAGCTGAAAGAGAATATGATTTGTCAAGAATTTAAAAGTAAAATAATGCAGAAAGTGCCAAGGGACCAGAGAGGAGAAGTAAATGCGGAATGGGAGTATTTTAAAAGAAATATGGCAGACATTGCTGAAGAAACTTGTGGAAGGTCAACAGGAAGAAGAAAAAGAAAGCAAACAAACTGGTGGAATGAGATTACTATAAAGGCAGTAAAAAATAAAAATCAAGCTTGGAGAAAGTGGTGTAAGAGTGGCACCGCAGATGATAAACAAGTTTATTTACAAAAGAAAAGAGAATGTAGACAAATAGTGGAAGAGGAAAAAAAGAAAATCATGGGAAAAGTTTACACAAGAATTGCAAAAGGATGTAGATGGAAATAAGAAAATGTTTTATAACATGATGAAAAACAAGAGAAAAAACACTGAAACAACAACCAAACTCGAGTTAGAAAATGGAAACGTATTGGAAGACCCAGATGAAGTTAAAAAAGAATGGAAAAATTATTTTGAAAAATTACTGAACAAGGATTATAAAGAAGAAGCAACAAGAAATAAGATAGCAATAACAGGGAACGTAGCTGATGTAAGCATGAAAGAGGTGGAAGATGCAATTAAAAGCATGAAGAGCAATAAAGCCCCTGGACCAGATGAGGTGACAATTGAAATGGTAAGAGCTGCGGGACCAGTGGGAGTTCAATGGTTATACAGAATTTTCAAAGGTATTTGAGATGGAAAAAACTTCCCAGATGAATGGAGTAAAGGGCAGATAGTCCCGCTGTTTAAAAAAGGTAATAGGAGACAGTGCAAAAATTATAGAGGTATAACACTGATGGTGCAAATGGCTAAGGTTTTTGAAAGAATTATTCTAAATAGAATCAAAGGAAAAGTAGAAGAAGAATTAAGTGAAGAACAAGATGGCTTTAGGAGGAATAGAAGCACTGTGGACCTTATTTTTACACTGAGACAACTGAGTGAAAAGAAATGGGAGTACAATGAACAATTGATACTAGTTTTTATTGATATTGAAAAAGCGTATGACTCTGTAAAGAGAGAGTCAGTATGGAACAGTATGAAAGAAATAGGGATAGATGATGATTGTATAGGATGGGTAAAAGAAATGTACAAAGCACATAAATGCTGTGTGAGAAAAAATTTAGGCGATACAGACTGGTTTGAGATAAAGAAAGGATTGAAACAAGGAAGTGTGCTATCACCTATACTCTTTAATATAGTAATGGAAAAGATTACAAGAGCAGTTAAGAAGAAAGTAAAGGGAGAGTTGAATACAATGATTTTTGCCGATGATCTATTGATATGGGGGAAAACTGTAGATGAAGTTCAAGAGCGTTTAAATGAATGGCACAAGCAACTCAAAGAAAATGATTCAAAGATTAGCAAAGAAAAGAGTGAAATTCTAGTGGTTGGAAGGACTGGAACAATAAATGCAGACATAACCATAGAAGGGGAACCGCTGAAGACAGTGGAAAATTTTAAATATTTAGGAGCACTGATATCGAAGGAAGGGAAATTGAAAGAAGAAGTGACAGCTAGGTTACAAAAAGGTGGAAATTTTTACCAAACAGTAAAACACCTGGTGTGGAACAAAATTGTACCCACAAAAGCAAAGATGATAATGTTTAAATCATATTATACCCCAATAATTACATATGCATCGGAGACATGGACGATGAATGAGAAAGAATGGAGCCGAGTACAGGCAGGAGAGATGACATTTTTGAGAGGTATGTGTGGAAAAACGAGAAGAGATAGAGTGAGGAATGAAGATATAAGAGAGGAACTAGGAGTTAGAAGTATAAGAGAAAAAATAGGTCAGAATATTTTACGGTGGTATGGGCACATCAAAAGAATGGATCCAAACAGACTGCCAAGGAAAATGATGGAAAGTAAAGAAGAGGGACGGAGAGCTAGAGGTAGACCGAGAAAGAGATGGTTAGAAGGTGTTAAGGAAAAGATCGGAAATAGAGGGTACAGATGGGAGCAGATTGAGGAAGAAAGAATCTGGTCTGATAGAAGAAGATGGAGAGTGCTTGTCAACACCCAGACCCAGTAAACTGGAACGGGACTAGGATATGTATGTATGTAATTAAAAATTTCAAAAAGTTGACAATTTTAAGAAAAGTTGACACTTATAAAAAATTTTGAATTTATTGAGAAAATTTTTTTAAATTTAAATTTAGAGAAAAGTTAAAAATTTAGAAAATTTCAAGAAAATATAAAACATTTGGAAAATTGTGAGAATAGTTAAAAAACTGTATAAAAAGTTGAAAATTTTGAGAAACATTGAAAATATTTAGAAAAGTAAAAATTTTAACAAAAATTTAAAATATTTAGATGTATTGAAATTTTGAAAAATGTTGAAAATATTGAAAAAATTTAATATTTTTTAATTTTGAGAAAAGTTGAAAATTCTAAAAAAGTTTGAAAAAATTGAAAAATATGTTATACTTTCTCAAAATGTTCAACTGTTCTAAAAATTTTAATTTTTTTCAAAAATTTCAACTTATCTCAAACATTACAAAAATTTTCAATTATTCTCAAAATTTTTAAATTTTCAACTATTCTCAAAATTTACAAATTTTTCAAGACTGAAAATTTTCAATTTTTCTCCAAATTTTGAAAATCTAAATTTTCCTTAAAATTTTCAAAACTCAAATTTTCTCAAGATCTTTAAAATTTTATAAATTAAAGCTTTTATCAAAATTTTCTAAATTTCTAATATTTTTACATACAAAAAATTATAATATCAACTTTATATAAAATTTTTAAAATGTTCAACTTCTCTCAAAATTGTTCTAAAAATTTTCAACTTTTCTCAAAATTTTTAAAGTTTTATAATTTTCAGCTTTTCTTTAAATTGTTAAACATTTTTAACTTCCCTAAAATTGTCTACTTTAACTAAAATTATCAACTTCTGCCTGAATTTTGATATAATCTCCAAATTTTTCATGCACATGTGATAAGTCTACTAACTTGTGGAAGAACTGGTAGACGTACAATACGTGCGCTGAAGGTCTGGCCTCCTGGCTGGCCTACTAGTCATATAAAAACATCGACTCTGAGCGAGGCAGTCACAGACAGTTCGTAAAGGGTGATTGTTTACGTGTTTATGGAGTATTTGTATCTTGCTATTTCTTATAATTAGACCAATATTTAAAATAAAAACATCAAATAGGTTAAGAGTTTGAAAGTTAACAAATTAAAACGCATATCAATAACAACAATTAAATATATCATACAAAATTATAAATCAGTTAATAACTTTAATTGAAATTAAGTAACTAAGAAATATATACTTCTTACTGTTACTAACAAAAATATTTCTGTGATTTCCTGAACCGTTAAAATATATATAATGTTTATTTAAATTGGTTTAAAATAAAAATGACGAGTTGGGAGTGACTCGTCAGTTTTATAAAACTAATGGACGGTTCTTCTAACGACACATTTGTCGAAATTGTCTAGTTCTGTCGCTGTTCTTTTCCTCTTGTATATTTTTGAGTTGTGAACGAACAACTCCAAAAAAGAGATTCCGCTGAAGTGTCCAATAAACACTTTTTATGCTGAATTTCCTTTATAAGAGTTTTTGAAACGCCACATGCAACTGCAGTTCGTTCTAACGATTTTTTACGGGGATTCGTTGTTCATCTCTTAATTTGGCTTCATTCGCCATGAACTCACTTACTTTCCAAATAATTTCCCTACCCTGACTTCTAGTAGTTTTTCCTTGAGCTACTTTAGGAATAAAGCGAGCCATAGTTGAGGCAGGAACCACTAAAGGAATAAACTGTTTAGGATTTACGTTCACTAATTTTACAACTTCAACAGTCTGCAGAGGCTGTCGGCCACGTTGGTTTTAATCTCATTAGAACTATGTTTTTTCGAACCGGACAAATGATCACGCGTGTGCAAATTTAACAGTTATTTTTAAACGGTCTTTTCCAAACAAATTGTATTTGATCATGAGTGAAATTACTCGTTATTACTTGAAATTACTGCTTTGTGGATTCAAAATTAGTTTAATAGAATAAATTTAAATTATTTAGTTTGAAGTTTTTATTTTCACCTATTTTTCAAAACTAGGCATATGTATTCATAATATCAAAAGCAAACCCAATGCGCAATAATATGATATCATTTCAAATGACACCTCATACACAACTTTTGGTAAATAAATAATGATAAAAATATATGGATTCAAAATAACGTTGTTTTTATGAGAATTAAACCAGTATGGTCGACAGACTCTGCACTCTTAACATACTTAAGGGACAAAAAAAAAAATACAAACTGACTTATTACACTACAGTA
>JAQJVL010005610.1:0-34129 GCA_035578905.1 Stictocephala bisonia | reverse complement strand
AAATTTTTATATAATTTGAAAGGACATAAAGTTACTAGTGGATCCAAATTTAGATCAACAAAAATAATGATTTGCGTTGAAATAAAATAACAGTTTTAAATTTATTAGTTTATGATTGATGAAAATACAAATGAAAAATCAATATTTTAAAAAGTATACCCACTAGTAATTGTTATGCTCTTTCAAACGATGTAAAACATATAATTTATCAAAAAACAGTTAAGTCACAGTGTTGTTCTTCATTTAACATTGTTCTTATGATGTATAAATCCAATATGACGTCTACTTCTGCAATATGGCAGACTCGTAATAACAAACATCCCACATCCCCCTTCATTGAAGCCAACAACACACCTTATTATATGAGAAGATGCACCTATGTCAGTCCATTCTCACGCCATATTAAGGATGGCAGGTTTAGTCCTTGCTTGTTTAATAAACCGACGGCCGTCTTCACTATTTTCCCGAAATGTTTTTTAACTCCACGTATGAAAACTGATTGTGGTAATTATGCACTTTATAGACGTTTAAAAAAAATCCTTGTCGAAAACTGGTAAAATATGAGTTTATGTACGCTGAGGCCATTTATATGAACCACGGAAAACTGGTTTTTACAATCAGATCGGATACTCTTTTCTTTTTTTTGTGTGATATAGAAAATTGTTTAAAAATATTATTTTTCAACGTTTGCTTTTTAATTTTACGTGCTTTTTATAATGTACGGAAATATGTGATATTTTAAAAATTATTGATGTGAAATTATTAAAAAATTCGTGGTAAATAATGGAGGTACAACAAAGGAAAAAATGTCAATAAAGTACATTCTTCGTTTTTTTTAGTATAAATTGGGTTTTCCGCCGAATGAAAACCATTTTCACAGAAAATATAGACCTTATTCTACCCACGTAATAAAAATATATTTAGAGTATTTAGATATTTGATTCATGATTAGTAGTAATATTTGTTAGTTTGTTTTTTATTCATAAAATATATGGATTTCTCAACAAAGTATTATTTTAGACCCACGCGTGCATATCTGTGGTCATCAATAAGTTAATTCAATAACAAAAAAAAAAAAAAAAAAAAAAAAAAAATAATAATAATAAAAAAAAAATAATCTTTATTAAGAATTTATGTTTATTTTAGTAAATAATGCGTTTATTATTTACTTGTTTTAAATGAACATATTGCCTGGAGATAAAAGTTTACATATATAATTGAATTTGTAATGTATATCAAGTTTTATATGAAGAATGATTTTCCTTTATATTGAACATTAATTTCAATTTAACCTTTTATAAAATACATTTATTCGTATTAAGTTAATGAAACGTTGTTTATTTATATCTATTTCGAAGATTAACATAAAACATGAAGATGTTTTACCTTATCTCTAACAAACTTAAATATTATACCTCTTATGTAAGTAATTCGCAGCAGTTAACACGTCTGAGGCTGTAATTAAGGATGTCAAAGCAGTTCCCCTAAAACACAAAAGGCCTTCTGAGATGGATTGTGCCAATTACCTCACAAGATCTGTGTGAGTTTGTAATTACATTTCTGTTGGTGTTTATTCCAGACTATTTTGAAAAGTGATTATAAATGAATTTTATGTTTAGATAACAACCAAATTTAATATTCTAAAATATGATGACCATATTTAGTGAGAGGGGTTTGTTTGAATAATCTATACATATGAAAGACAAATACCACTGACTAACTGACTCACCCACTCATTGCGAAATACCAAAAACACTGAACTGATTTACACGAAATTTAAAATGAAGTTAGCTTCAGTATTGAAGGGACCCACTAAGAAACGATTTTCGAATTCCATTCGTAAGAGGTACAAACAGCCCCTCAAAATTTCCTTTTTTCCATAAGAATAACATTGTGTTGATCTTAGTACATTAATAGCAGCTGTTTCGTAAACAAATAAACATGTTTATTTTGTATGTTTGACATTATCGTATGGATTCATTAAGAATTTAATCTTCAGATGTTAAACAAAAACAAACGAAACGAACATGTTTGAAATAGTCTAAGTAATACCATTGGGTATTTATACCAATAAATAGCTATAAACGCAAGTGTTGGTGAGTGAGATAATGTAAATAAGTTTAATATTGTAATTTTACACTATACAGATAATCTAATATTGTTTGTAGTCAAAATTCATATGCTGAGGCCGAAGGCCAAGGCGTATCGAACGCAGGGGTGTCCCCTAGTGTTCTTTATTCTTAACATGCAAGTAACCCAATTGTTGTTTTTATTATTTACTATATAAATTTCAAGTTTATAAATAATACACACACGTTTACTGTACATTTTTGTTTACATATAAAAATGTATATTTATTTATTTACTAATTTATTCTTCAGACGTCTATTATCAAGATATGAGTGCATAAGTATTAAGGCAAATGGGTATGATGAGTGTAGATGAGCGAATGTTATCTTTCTTACAAAAGGCTGAATATTTCTTAGAACGTATAATTAATTAATAGCCCAAACAAGAAGTGAACATTCGGTGGCTATCAGCTGATCCCTTTCAAAAATATCGATCAATCTAAAAACCTTTAGCTTACCAAACTGGGCTTTAACCAACTATACTACCGACCTATTATTATTACTAATATTTATAAGTGTTTCGTACATAATAATATAATTATTTCGTACATTATAATAAAATAATAATAAGTTCGTCAAAAGAAGGAGAATGTAGTTTACGAATGAACTTAGTTCCCTTCCACACCGTACTGTTATTCTGTACAAACTACGTTTAGTGCCATCTTAGAGTAGAAAGAAACAGTGTCCTGAATGAGTTTCGAATTAGGAACTTAGTGTGTCGAGTAGTTAGTTCTGAAGTTCCCTTTTCCTAGCATTTTCAGTCCTTCTTCTCATTCCTCTCCAAATCCTCAAAAATAAACGTTGTAATATTTACTAGAGATTTATAAACATTTACCATAGTGTTAATTTATTTATAAATGTCAAAGTGACCTATGTTTCTTTTCCCTCTATGGTACCTCTTACTTAAACGTGTTCACTTCATATGCTAAGCGCAGGATAGTTTGTTATGGCTTACCAATAAGGATCTCACTTATGAAACGTTGTTTTTTTATTAAAGTAAAAAAAAATACATAATGAATTCCTACCAGAAATAATTTTATCTGGTGTCATTTATGTAACAGTATAACATAAACTATAATTATTACCTGTGCGCTCGTGTGCAAGTGTAAGTGTATGTGTTTGTAGGAATATGCAATCAAATTATATTGAAGAATACAGATGTGAAAGGTGAGTGCAGTCGGACATGGCGTGAGTTTCGGTGGGTGTACCGCAGGGCTTGGTTCTGGGACCCATTTTATTTCTGAGTTTTATTAATATTTTGCCTCACGCTTTCGTAAATTCTAACATATGTTTGCTTTTAGACGACACTTCCTTTTCAATCAATTCACCTAATGACTCAGAACTTGAAATTAAGTAATATATGGAAGTGAACGCTATTCCTTAATGATTCAATTACCACTAATTAATCGGTTGTTAATTAACTATTACACCTGTGACTATTATAAAGCACTATGTGACATTATAGTTTGTTTACAGCCTATACCTGTGGTATAATGTTCTATGTCCACATCAAGTTTTTTTCTTCAAGTATTATTGCTGTTAACACTATAAAAATAATACCGGAAAATGTAACAGTGACATGATGGATTAGTTTAGAGTGCAGTGTATATCGGAATTTAAGTCACCCGGGATATTGGACGACGATTTATGGTCATAAAGTTCAGTCAAGTCGGTGACAAGTTAGACAAGCCAGTGACAAGTTAGACAAGCCACTGCTTGTCATTTGTCACCTATTCCTCTAAAACATGTACCAACTATTGCACCATATTTCTTACTCTAATCTTTATAGTTTATTATAAATTTAAAGTCTTTACTTTTTAGACAAAGTAAAATAAATATACAAAGTTAATTCCAGTTAATTTGCTTGAAGCTGTTTATTTGTTAATTTGTTGTTGCTTGTTTAATTGTTATTGCTTGATGCTGTTATCTGGAAATAGGCCATATAGGCCATCCTTAAATAATCTTTTGGGACACAGTCCCTTAATCTCCTTAAAAGGTAAATTACCCTGGAAAGTTTGCAACACACATAGTCAATATGAGCATTCCATGTATGTCTAGAGTCAAGATGGACACCAAGTAATTTTACACTATTTACACTATGTACAATATGCCTCAAAGTAAAAATTATTTTATGTGTTTTATCTTCATTGAGCAAAAAAGAATTAGCCCGGAACCATGTCGAGACATATTCCAAGGATCTTTCCATGGAGGCCTTGAGATTATCTAGATTCTCTTCCAGACTAAACAAAGTGGTGTCATCTGCATAGCAAATCACACGAGAGTCAAGATTACATGAAATATCATTTGTCATTATTAAAAAATAGAAGGGGACCAAGAATGGACCCCTATGGCACTCCATGCTTGATTGCAGTAGCCCGAGACCATTTACCACCAACATAGACTGCCTGCTCACGGTCACCCAGATATGATCTGAATAGATCAAGGTCAGAGCCACAAACACCATAGAATTTCATTTTTGACAAAAGAATACTGTGATCCACAGTATCGAAAGCCTTACTGAGGTCACATAGTGTCACCCCAGCCAGGCCACCACGCTCAAAACAATCCGTTATTACATTACACAGTTTCTCAAGAGCATTTAAAGTACCCAAACCGGCTCTAAACCCGTACTGAGAGGCCGCAAGCAGGCTGTTATTTTCAAAGTATTGATACAGCTGGTGCTTAAGAATACTCTCGAAAACCTTTGAGAAAGTAGGCAAAATAGCTACTGGTCGAAAGTTTTCAGGAAGATCCCATCTGCCCTTCTTATGAATAGGGATAATTTTAGCAAATTTCAAGATATTTGGAAAAATAGATTCAGATATACAAGAATTTATACAGTAGGTAAGAGGCATCACAATATGATTGATTATTTGTTTAAGAAAGTTGGTTGATATGTCATAAATATCCTTGCTGGCTGATTTTTTTAACTTGCTCACCACTTGCAAAACTTCATTACAAGAGACATGTCTAATACCAAAAATACAATTTGGCCTTTCAACGTTCAGCAGTAGATCCTCTGCGGCCACATTAGATGAACCACAATTCTGTCTTGCATAAATCACAGAGTCAATAAAGAATGAGTTCAGATCATCCGGGGACAGAGAAACCGTGCGTGGCCGAGAAGAGACACCCTCGGACCGTATAACCCTCCAAGCGGCAGCGCATCTGTTTGAGGAAGATTCAATATATTGAGCATTTGCATTTCGCTTAGCCTGGTTTAACTTGACCCTATACTCCTTTTTCAAGGCAGTATATATTCTTTTGGCCTCAGCAGTTCTGTTTTGTCTGAATTGGTCATATGCTAGCAGCATCCATTTCCTTAATATATGTACTTCATCATTCAACCAAACCTTAACTGGTCTCTTTGTACAAGTGTTTATATTTTTAATGAGTTTGACAGGAAAATGTTGGTTAAATATACTTTGAAAAGTTTTAAAAAATAAATTGAACTTGTAATCGGTATCACCATGATCCAGAAGGTCTTGCCATTCAATAGTATCAAGCTCCTCACAGAAAAGAGGTATTCTCCATTTACTGATTAATCTCACAGATTTCTTTACAGAATCAGTACTGGTGTTGACAGTTTGAGGGTTAAATGAGAAACAGATCGCTTCATGGTCACTAATGCCATATGATTTTACACTTACCGAGAATTGATTTTTCGGAATATCGGTAGCAACATTATCAAGACAGGCATCAAACCGAGTGGGTTCCCAGACAGCACAGTAAAGGTCAAAAGATCTCATAAGGTTAAGAAAGTCAACAATCTTCCCGTCATCCCTTAAGTTTAGCACATCCAGATTGAAATCTCCGCCAATTATTATTTTAAAATCAGGCCTGTGTCTGTTCAAATGAGACATCAATTTTTCGAGAACATCAAAGAAGAGAACTAAATTACCATTTGGGGAGCGGTAAACACCAATGATAATGATATTTATGTCTTTTAATAAAACACAGGAGAACTCGTGATCGATTTCTTTACAAAACGAGCCAACATCAATGATCTTGCTTTTGTCAAAAAGTTCATTCTCAACAAGAATCGCCACTCCACCGTTTTTATGATTTTGTCTGCTAAAACCGCAGGCCAGCTTGAAACCTGATACACTTAACAAGTTAAGTTCATCCTCACAAAGCCAGTGTTCAGTGAGGCATAGGACCTTGTAATTGTCAATTGATAAAATCGTTTCCAATTCAAGTGACTTATTTCTAAGACATTGAATATTTAAAAATAAGAAAGAAAAACAAACCAATGAAATATGCATTTTTCCAGGTACTATATCACTTACTGGTTTAGAATTGGTTTCCCTAAAAAAACTCTACTATTTACAAAGCTATCTTTACGCTTTTGAATAAATCTCTTAACTAAAGTCCCTATAGGCCAAAACTCTGCCCTTAATACTTCGTCACTATAGCATGCAGGTATAGCAATTTTAAAAGAGGAGTAAGAACCATACCTGGATGTATGTTCATGTATGTAAGAACCATACCGTGCATGTATGTTCAAGGCTATAGTATATAATTATTTATTTTTCGTACTAAATACGTATTAAACACATTTATAAATGTTATACTCTTAAAAGCCAGGCAATTTACTATTTGCATGAGAACAGTTTTGAATCTAATACTCCTATGATCATACACTACTGGACACAATCTTCCCTGGTTGTGAAAGGGTAAAATAGTAGCTCCAATGGAACATTTTACCCTTCCATAGTATTTTGATACCGAAAAAATACCGTGAGGAAAATCAGTCTTCTTATTTTTCACCTTAATGGATTCATGTTAATTAATATACCTCGGTCCAATTAGTATCTGGGTACAATCAGTATGGATACCTTTTTCACTGACATCTGATAAACCCGAGTGGTTGATCTATAACTATAAGTTATTTGGGATCTTTTCTGTTAATTCACTACCACTACTATTTTTGTTTCCGTTAATTCACTACCACTTGACAAATTTAATATTCTATTGATCTAGAACCTGTTCCCCAATCATTTTTACGTTTACTGTGGTATTCCTTATCTGCTAGGAATTTGATATCGTTAGTCTTATCTTATCGCTTTCTATTCTATTTACCAGTTTGTAATCAACTTTAGTAGCCATCTAACCTAACCTAACCGTAATTGCGATAAAAAAGTAGTGGTAGTGAAGTGACGGAAAAACTAGTAGTAGTGAATTAACGGAAAAGGTCCTAAATTTCTGTTGGCCCTGATTAAATTCCCATAAAATTCTACAGTTCGTAATGTTAACATACCAGGTTAACATATAATACTGTGATTATGTAAAAGAAAGATAAACGATTCCATTTCGTAGGGATAAGTTTATGTTCATACTTTCATTATCAGCCACCTATTATGGTTGATATGGAAATTTGGCCAGGTATTCACAACCACACTGAATTAACGGAAATTATCTGTTATTAGTTCTCAGTAATTTATTGAATATCTACCTGTTTTTTTTACTTTCTGAAACCGTATTTCTTTTAGAAGTACAAGAAAGAAAGAAAAGAAGAAGAAATAAAATTTAATTGGTGATAATATTTAATACTATCTTTATTATAGTTGCTTCTTATTTCAATATCTATTGCTGATGCTGTTTTTGATTCATGAAGCATTGGTAATAGTATTTTTATTACTATCGAAAGTGATTTTTATTAGTTAAATTGTACTAAATTGGCACTATAAGTTGGAAGATAAACAAAGAAATGTTACTATACTGTAAATCTCTATGGACAAATTACGCATGAGAAACGATTACTTATATATTTATTACGTAATTTAGCCAATGATAATTGGTAATACGTCATAACATGGGGTCCAATCAGCGCTAGTCCCCACAATATTGGACATTGGCGTGGATTCCGTTTGTGGCATTTCACTGTTCTGATTGCAATATCCAATTATCTGTGGCTATCTTCATTAGGGGCGATTGTAATGGCATTGATGGCAGATTGGTTTATGACCGAGTTTCTCTCAGCTGTCAATTTCAATCAAAGAAACCACTGTTTTTATAAAATTACTTACTCTCAATTACTCTGTTGATAACCTATTTTATATAACCGTAAACTTTTAACCTATGTGTTCAGTGCTTTTTAAATTCTGTATAAAAATCACAATTTCTATTTATCTTCTATTATGAATTTCATGTCTTAATAACGGTTTATTTGCCATACAAAGTGTAGATGTTGTGTTAAACTTATGTATATAGGAATAATTTTCCTGAATATCAAGAGAATTACGACAAGTAGATCAAAGCAATAAAATTAAATAACTTATAAATTTTTGGATTTTTTTCTCTGTGACTAGGACATTTTTCGAATACGAAAATTGAAAAACTATCTATAAATTTGTTAAATACTTTATTGTTTGGTGAAGAATACATTTTAAAAATTATTAGAAACTGTGAATTTATATTTTAAATAAAAAAAAAAAAAATAGTGTGATGCAATTGAATTTTGATGAATACGATTGACGCAAGTTTTGAATCCTCGAACAAGAATATGTCGTCGATATAGTGAAATACATTGACTATGGCTTGAATGAAAGATAAAAAAAAGAGAATGTATAGGTACTTATTTATAACACCGACTGATCGGTTCTAATATAACCTACACTACAGATATATGGGCGGGGGAACGAACTAAAATTCATTTTTGTGATTGAAAACGAACTAAATCTCACGAAATTATTGTGATGAAGGGTGGATAAGCAAATAAATTTCACAAAAATATTGCGAGGAATAAAAAACACGTCTTCGCTTCTATTTAATGAGTTATATTTCCCATTTGGCATTTTTTGTTTTAAAGTGTCAAGTTTTATACGTTTATTTAATCATCTTAGAAGAAGCACTGAAAGAAGAATTAATTTTCTACGACAAGAAGTGTAATTGGATATCGTTTAGAACTCCTAAAGTAAGAAAGGAGCTTTTTATACGGTCTTTTCAGATTTTGGGATCACGCTTTTTGATAAATTAATTACCAACTGATATAAAGAATAGTTTAAAATATTTTTCTATTAAAATGAAATCAGGGATATTTTAAAGCAAGTTGCTCTTCTTTGTATAAAGTATTTATATTGAATACTTGTAAACATACATATACATATATGTATATTTGGGACGGGGGAGGGGGTAGTTTGAAACTAGTTTTTGATGTTATTTAGTTTTTCCACGACTTCTGGTGGCTTATTACAGTGTCATAAATGTAGCACTAAACGTAAATGTAGATTAAAAACAAAAAGTAAAATTTTCGTAAAATAGTTTCACTAAACAGAAATACCTAAAACTATGATCAGTTGATTTCCAAGTTTTGCCAATGTTTATAACTAAGGAAATATATTTAATTATTCACCATTGAATGTGAAAGAATAGAAAACCCTCTTTGGTCAAACCAATTGAATGTCCATTGAAAATAAAAAACAAATTAAGCTATAAAATAACCTTTTTAGATTGCAGTTCATTCAGTAACGACTTTGCCCATTCTTCGTAAACACACGAAATCTTGTTATGAATAGCAACTTGAAATTGGAAAACCTTTCCTTTTTATACTATTATTACAGTGAAAATATAAATTTACTAATAACTTATTATGCAGCCAATTGTGTAGCCAAGTTAATCGTTCTATCGAAGCATAGAACCGTTTTTCTTAACGACACTGTCCAAGTATGAAGAAATATGTCTTAAACTAACTTTAATATTGCAAAGAAACTAGAGTTCAGAAGTTAGAAAATTACAAGCCTAGACCTCGTACTTAAACATGCATTGGCAGTAAACACGTTTTGTACAGAATCAACTTTTAATTTTATTGTAGTAGAACGATAACTATTTTAGTACTTGTACAATTTTATGTAATCTTGTCTTGGCATTTTTTATCGAAGTTCTTTTGAAAGTAGCAAACATCGTTTGTTAACCCACTACTATGATCATAAAATAACTTTCTGGTTTGAGTTTTCAGTGTTTTTAAATCTTTAACATAATTTATGTACGGTGTACAGAAAATAATTATGTTGTTATAGATATTTAATTATATGGAGATATCACACACAAACAATGCAGATAAGTAGAGACACAGAGAAAAAAGAAACATGTGTCGTTTTCTAATGGCCTTAGTGACAGTTATGTAGATAATTATGATCTGTAGTAACAATTACTAATGACTAAAATTATCCTTGAGGATTGGGAGGGGGAGGTGGGACTGACAAGGTGCTGGCTCTCTCATCGCATGACGTACTGGAGAAATTACTGCAGTAACTCCACACTCGCAATGCCTCTGCACAGCATATTACAAGAGTTGAAGCACTTCCTCCACTACTCGTTGGTCTCAAACGACGGAGCCATTGTTCACCGCAAAAATCCTATTTTTTTTTAAATGTTTGGAAAAACAACTTTTTCTTAAATTCAGTATATAAAAAGGTTCACACGTGGGAAATATTTTTATTATTAGGTCAAGCAAAAACTTTCCGCGAATGAATTGTTACAAAAGATTTAAACTAAAAATACTTATTCTTTACTTTATTTTCTTAAAATTTGTCGTTTGGCCACTAGTTCGGCTTAAAGACAAGAGTTTGACCGTCTGAACTGCCGGCGCTGTGAGCCGCATAATTACTCCTGTAACGAGTTTACTCAAGTTTACAGTCTGATACGTAAGTATCAAACAATTACATGCAGTTTGATATAAATTATTTAACATATTTTATTCTCTGAAGTGCAAATATGTTTATTTATGGGTTTGTTAGATAACTAATTATAGTATGAATCGAATGCAAGATATAACTTCCCAATATAAATAAGAAACTCTTAATAATGTAAATATTTTTAACACGTATGCTATTTAATTATATTTAGTTAAATAATATTTATAAGAATTTAAAATAATAAAAGTGACTGTTCCTATCGTTTCTTTTTACTGTAATGTACTGTTAGGGGATAATTAGTGTTTAGCTATATTTAGGGGTTGAAAATGTGTTATTTTTCCAATTAATTTTTCCAAAGTATTCAGAAAGAACTGTACTGTTGGTAACATGTATAATTTTAGTTGATTTATGCATTTTTGGAACATTATTTTAAAAAGTAAGAAATAAGAACCATTTTTTTCTCCAAAACAAGTCACAAAATTAACGTAAAAAAAATTTCCTTAGAAGTTAAAATATTCGCAGGTAAATGGAATTTAAATAAAACCGGACTGATAATATGACAAACAATTAAAGTAAAACGGAAGAATACACTTTATGTGAACAAATGTAAATACATTTCTTGTTAAAGAAAATAACATATTGTAGAGAAAAATGGGGCCTCTAAGATCAACGTCTGTGTAAGGGTTCCATAGCACAAAACTTATTAAAACTACAAATAAAAGATTTCAATAAGTGGATGCTCATTAAAAGAAAATCCTACTTCATATGAAACAAAAGTAAAAAGCAAGCAAAGATCAAAATTTCAACTAAAAATAACAAACAAAACATATTATACCATACAATAAAATAGGCAGAAACATATAATCAATATATTTTCATGTGTATTTCAAACAATATCTCAACATTTCGAATAGAAAGTAGCTAACCTCTTTAGAAATATATTAATTAGTTTCCTTATTTTATTTGACTGTTTAGAATTCACTATCAGTACAAGTAAATATTACAACAAAATCATAAAAATTAAGCTAATTATTTACAGTATTTAAAATTAATAACAATCTTTTACAAATTAATAATGGTTACTTAACTTACTGCCCTAAGAATGTAATCACTTTTGTTAAATGGTATCTAATTATTATTTATGTATTTCTTGGTTGTACAACTTGCTGAAGTGATGGAGTCTAACGGTAAAGCATCTGTTACATATGGATTGTATAAGTAAAATAAGATGGTTGTAGTCCGGATCTTGCTGAATAAAGTGTCGGCAGCACTCGGTACTGGGTGACTCATATCGCGTCATCCCTACCACTCAGTGGCTCTCCGCGACTCGGCCTGCTTCAACCGTACCGCGTGATTGTCAATATTTTATTCTTTGGTCTCTGCTACTGGTTCTCCACCTTACTCTGTGATAAAAAATAGATTGTCCTCCCCATTATTGAAAAAAAGAACTTTTGTATAATATTTAGTCTGACAACAGTTGAGCTGTTTTATTGAAGTATTATAATAACTATGGATATTTTCTTACACAATCAATTCATACCCAGAGAAGTAAGTCAATCAGATGGTTATGGTGGATTTCCAAATGCCATATGTGGTGTTTGGCTGTTCAAACCTGATTGGAATATTGGATCATATGTCATTTCGTAATAGGATTGTTAGATGATTTGTAAATCGAATTCCAAACCAAATTTGCATATCAACCAGAATAAGTGGCCAACCACGAAAGCATGAACATAAACTTATACCTACCAAATAAAATTGTTTATCTTTTTTTTCCATAACTACAGTATTTGATACTAATCTACTAGGTTAACAACGCGAACTGTAGAATTTTATTAGAATTGAATAAGGGCCAAAAGAAAACTAAAAGGAGCAGTGCAATAAAAGAAGATCTAAAAACAACAGGTCTGTTACTAACATTTCGAACAGAAATACTTTCAGTAAAAGATTTCTGATTGGTCAGAATGTAACAGGAGAAAACCTGGAATAACCGGGTTCAGTGAACGAAAGAGAGCACATTAGAAAATAAACAAAATTCGGGTAGAAAGAAAAGCCAAAACGAGTCATCAATACAGTATTTACTGTACTTCTTGGTAACCACTTGGGCCATATGTGAATATTAAATAAGGGATCTTTTCCGTTAATTCATTACCACTACTTTTTAATCACAATTATGGTTAGGTTAGGTTAGGTGGCTACTAAAGTTGATCATAAATTGGTAAATCCAATGATTTACTTATCGCCGAATGACCTCTCCGTGTCCAAGTTCTTGGAAAGCGATAAGATAAGACCAGCAATATCGGATTCCTAGCGGATAAGGAATACAACAATGGGCGTAAAAATTATTGGGGAACAGTTTTTAGAGCAAAAGAAAATTTATCAAGTGGTAGTGAAATGACGAAAACAAAAATGTAGTTGTAATGAATTAACGGAAAAGATCCTAAATAAGATATAACATACTTTTTACTTCAGCTATTTAGTTAGAAGGATGATTTTTGTATAACATTCTTTTGACAACTTAAATAATATTTTTAATAGTTTACTAATAATTTGTAAACAATTTCTTGATGCTACAATACAACAAGAAAACTACATAAAAATAATTACTACTGGTGTTATTTTTTTTCTAAATGTAAAAAAACATGCCAAATGTATAGCATGAGTTGAATGAATCGAAACTGTTTATTGTTACATCCCTTAACTCTCTATTATAAAGATAAAGATAATTTTACTGCATTTGGATTATATTTAAAAAACATTTTATCTATTTAGTGAATAATATTTCACGTTTAACGATTTCGGTATATCCCCAAAAGTTGATAACACATTAAAAGACAAGAAAACAATGTTATAGTATAAAGAGAAATAAAAATTAGTTATAAATAAAATATTAATTTAAGAATATTTTGTGAGAAAAAAAGGATTAGATTTACTGTTTACATTTTTCAAAGATAATTAATTCCCGTTTTACTTAAATATTTAACATCAACATTGCTAAAAATATTCATTGACGGCCCAATAAAAATAATCATAGAACACAAAAGCAATAATAGGAAGGGAGGCAAATAAAGAAAAGCAAAAAAAGCAAGAAAAGGGTAATGAAGAATACAAGACAACGACAGCAACAACAAAAGTCGCAATACGGCCAAGAAAAAAAGAAGCAGAAGAAGGCCACTTGACGTCAACGGCTCCTCCCAATAATGACGCAGAGCAAGGAACAAGAAATGAAAGGTGTTGGTTGGCAGGCGAGCTATCAGAGCGGAACGGCTGAAATGAACCATGGGCCATGGCACAACGGTCTCAAGTGGGAGATTGCCACATGGTTCCGTTGAACAATGTTTTACGTATTATGCCAAGTTCTTAATATAAAATATTTTAAACAATATGGCTGTTAAATTGCAATCAAATGCATAGCAATTAAACACTATAAAAAATGTCATTATTTAATAAACATGACACAAATAAGGTTAGAACTGTCTCCGTCAATCATATTTTTATTTATTAAATTTGACAATAATTTCGCTTTTTCAGTTTTAAAAGAATTTAATTTAATTTGGTTGAAAATACTATGTAATTTTTTTGAATCCATTCATTGTTGAATTTACTCGTAAGACGTTTAGTATTTAAAAGTTCAATTGAATTGTTCGTAATTAACAAGCTTTCTATATATTGATAATTATTCTTATAAATATATTTTATTGAAAATTACAATATATTGAGTGTAAGAATACTCATTTGTACATAATTATTTCTTTAAATAATTAAATTTTATTTCATATGTAAGGTAAATTAAATTTTTGTTCCTATTTATAAGGCATCAATTTTTATATTATGGATTCTTTTATTAAAAATCTGTTGAAATTAAACATATTTAATTTTAAAGAGGCCCGAATTACGCAATTTAACTGTTATCAAACCAAATGTTGTATATAATATTTGTAATATTATTCATTAGTAAAATTACTTTTAAAACATACTATGATATGATAATATTATAAGATGGCCACAAAAGTCAACTGTTTGTAGGAACTAATGTTGGATCAATGTTTGATAAATTGGTTTGTAAAGATTATAACTATATAAATACAGCGTTTTAAAACAAAAGGTAGTAATGAAAAGCGACTCTTAAAATAATACTTAAGGATATATGAATGGTATAAATAATATTATCATTAAGACACGCATCGGCAAGATACAGGTAAATTCAGGTTGTTTTTATTGTTGTATTATTATTTTTTTTTTTATAGATTTTTGCAATGTAATCCAGTTAAGGCATTTTGGACGATAGAAAAACAGTCAAGTTTGTGTTGACACCTGCTATATTGTCACTATCATTATGGGACCTACTGGATAAATTGCTTGTTTGAGTGAAAGTGATTGGTTGAACCTCAGATAGATAGATAACTGAGAAAACAATTTTGACTGCAAAAACTTCAGACGCTGTGACTGCGAAATTGTTACGATGTATATTTCATATAAAATGTTTTAAATTTATAAACTGGTTATAGTAAAAAGGTCAAAATCGGTTATATGCCAGGAACATGTTTTTTTCTTTACGGATTGTTAGAGCTGTTAGGCCTGTTTTAGAGCTAAATCGAGAAATATTCTATCCTAACCTAACCTAACCCTATATCCTAACCTAAATTGAACTCATCACGGGTACTACCCAAGTTGATCACGGATGCTACCCAAGCTAATCACGGTTGCTACCCAAGCTGATTAAGGTTGCTACACAAGCTGATCACGAGTGTTACCAAAGTTGATCTCGTATGCTACCCAAGCTCATCTAGGTTCCTAGTCAAGCTGATCATGGGTGTTACCAATGTTGATCACAGTTGCTACCCAAGCTCATCAAGTATGCTAATCAACATATACCGGCCGGATTGGCACTAAATCACTGTTGATTACCCCTCATACTGTCTTCTAACAAAATGTCATCATTTTAGAACGCCCCAAGTGTATAGGAAAAAGTTTAGATTTTGCAGGCATATAACCGATATTGACCAATTTTTAAAAATAGCTATTTATATTAAAAATTAGGGATGTAGGACAGACAACGAAATTCAACTTACTTTCTCATTTTAGTAAGTCTTAAAGTAGTTAGTTTAGGAATCGGGATAAACTAGAAGTATAGAAACACTAATTTGAAGAAAAGGGTCGTAAACGTTTACTCAATTTGTGTGACTTTATCTCTGTCAGACGTTGGAGAAAACATTAAACCTCGACGTAGCAATAAATTACAGTGGTAAGTACGACTGTGGTTTTATTGCTTGAGTTCACTGTAATTAAGGAGGAACTATAATTACTTACTATCTATTAACAAAGTAAAACTTCTTATTTATTATCAAATGGCAATCATTTGACAATTTTATACTTAGAATAGAGAATTATATAAACTTTTGAAGAGTTTTTTCTGAATGAAGAAAAGAGAAAATCTTAACGTTGATTCCTGAGAAAATAAAGAGAATATTTTTATTTAAATTATGAAATACATTTAAATTTCTCTGATGGTTTACTCACACTGATAATAACGGTTTTTTTTTTATTTTCCTCATTTATTCTTAATAGTTAGTTATATTTTCCCCAATGTGTTTACTTAATCAAGTGTTTACTGTAAAATGTAATTTTTAAAATAAATTATGATTTAAATGAAGTATTACTTACGATTATGTAAAACAAAATTATATTAAAATATTGAATCATTTAAAAAAAGAAGACACGTAGATGTGTTTAGTCAGAATTTCGTGTACAATAAGGGATTGTGTGCAGATCATTTAATAAATTTATGTATGCAGCTAAGAAAGCATGGTTTTCTTCTAACCCCTTAAAAACAGATGAAATTAGGACTAAACCTTTGGATTTTTAACTTACAACCACCTTCCATAAATATAAATTACAATAATTAATTATAGCATTTGTTTATTTAAATTTTATGAATTCATAGAAATATTTCAGAAATATCTAAGCTGTAAACTTTGGTTCTTATGTTTTGTAATAATAATAATAGTAAGGAAAGAACATTTATTGTTCACCTTCTTAATATAATGTAAGTTGAATACAAACAAATGATACTAGTTACATAGACTTTTGGTAATATTGATGATTTCTTAAAATTAGGATATAAGATTTTAGAGATAATAAAACACTTCATAAAATGTCTTTCCCTTTTAAAATATCAGTAAAACTATAGTTAAAAACAAAAGAAAAATAATATTTTTAGATTTCAATACCGTAGGAAAATGTGTTCTGGCAGCCGTGATCGTCTAGTGGTTAGGACATTGCGTTGTGGCCGCAATAACCCAGGTTCGAATCCTGGTCACGGCAAGAACTTTTTTGTTTTTTCGATTGAAATATGAAAAACTTCCAAATTATTACTCTTATATTTTAATCGCAGTATGTGTAATAGTGTAATAAAAAGAGCATACATCTACAAGGTGTCATATATATGAAATACAATGATTCCCTACTAAATCCACCATACGAAATAACTTCTTCAGGGTGAATAAGAAAATGAGCGTAACTGTTTAAAATCTCAGAATTTCAAACATAAAAATATGTCATATTACTCATAATTATAATGGTCAACAATATACTAACAATTTCCAAAAACAAAAAGCAATTATCTTTCCTCGTTTCAGAAACGACAAAGAAAGATTTTTAGGAGAAAATTAATATATTTTAATACCCCTTTATTTCTATACCAATGCACATAATCCATTAATGATGACACATTTTACTCTTTAAAAAGTATTCAACATGCAATATGTAAAGGTTTCCCTCAAAAATTAAAACTTTCAAAGCCATTACGTTTTGGAAATTTATAATGGTCGAATGTTCAAATTTCTGAATTTTTCAGTTCTTATAGGCCTATTTTAGCTGTATTTAAGAAAATATAAACTTTTATTGATATTACTTTACCACTTGTAAAATAAATAAACCTGGCAGCCGTGATCGTCTAGTGGTCAGGACATTATGTTGTGCCCGCAATAATCCAGGTTCGGAAAACAACACATAAAAGAAAAATGGACTAAACATTGTTTCCTAAGATATCGTCACTTTTTAACAGTTACCAGTTTGCAATATTAAATTGTTTTAACAAAACTGTTTCTTTATCAAACACTAACAATCCAGACTTATCAACTTAATTAAAGCTAGCTTGCATCATAAAGTTATATTACAAAAGTGAAGTGGACTTTAGTAATATGGAAGTAAAGTGTAGCTAGCAGACGAAAAAGTATCATTAAAGAGCTTCACAGAGCACAAAGTAAAAAAATATTCTTCATTGATCATTTAAAAGCCTTAGTGTTTCATATTGCCACTTATAAATTATGCAAACAAATTGTTAAACTGTTTTGAACAGGAAGTGTTTTTTTAATGTTAAAACTATTGTAATAGTTGATCAAAACATGCATATATTTGAAAGAGGTCAATTATTGTATTTGAAATAAATTGACACATTAAGGAATCACTTGTGTTATTTTGTCATGCATTTGGAAATTAGTCTCGTTTGAATGTAAAATGCATATTTAAACACAAAAGGAATGAAGTGATTCTATTCAAGTTTGTAATATGTCACAGTAATAAAACGCTGGTCTTCCAACTACAGTCATAAATTCTCCAACAATAATGAAAGTAGCATTGCCTTCGTTAGTCTGCAACATAAACCTCTCACGTCGGTTATGTGTGCTCCAACAATAGGATCTTTGGTTATTAAAGTTTTTTATTAAAATTTCAGAATAATTATTAATATGTTAACATATATTTTTTCCATCAGAGGTTTTACATAAATAAAACAAATTAATAAATATATAAATAAATAAATGTTGCAATTTTTTTTAAATTTCCATATAATTGTACCGGACAGAAAGTAACATGAGTGCTATTTTTAGAACTTATGTGGGTTCAGCAGTGGAGGGGAATCTTTCGAATACTCAGCAGCTTTACATCATGGGAGTGACTAATTGCCATATTCAAGTGTAGAACTTCCACAACAGTGTTTAGCAGAAAAAAACTAATGAACTGTAAAATTTGTTTAACTATTATTTATACTACTATTCATTGTGTAATTCTTTCTGTTATAGTTATTTGAATGATTTAATTAAATTACTCTTAGCTTGAATCGTTAGTGTTAATTAAAACAACAAATAGCCACTGCTGCTAAAGACGTAGTGAACGGGGCTTGTTTCTGTGCTGCCTACTGTCTTCCTAGTTGCCATGACAATTCTTAAATGGAGCAACACAGTGAGTGATAAGTAGTTTTCCATCTTACTTCCACTACTCAGTCCATCTTTTTCGCAGAGGTCCTTTCAGTAGGTCACTCTCTATTATTATCTAGAACAATATTGTATTCCTTAAAAACAATTTTATGTAAAATTGCAGCCAACCATTTGTTCGCCATTGTTTGTCGACTATTCGACTGTATTAGTAAATCGGTTTGTAGAGACTGCCCTCCTGATTAGATCATTCAACCGTAACTATCTTCATTAAGGAACATTTCAGGTTTAAGTAATTCACCGTTGGCTATCGACTATTCGATTCAGTCTGTAAGTCAGTTTCTAGTGACAGCCCTCCTGATTGGATCATACAAATATAATTATCTTCATTAAGGAATAGTACGATATAACTGTTATGGGGATTGGTTACCGAACTAGTTAACGTTCAAATGACCGTGAATCATTACTATTGTAAAGCTCCAGTTATATAGGAGTGACAAGCAGTGAGCTATATGAGACTGACGTCATGAGTGATATCATTCACTGTAGAAATGGCGAGTGAATTGAAAGTAGGTGGCTACGAGAGGAACGACAAGCGGTGAGCGATAAGCGACTACATATCACCCTTGTCTCCCAATTCCTAGAATCCTACCAGTGAATGTTTCACTGTCGCTTAAGTTACACTTGACTTTCCACTCAAACCGTGATATGAGGGATACGGTTTTAATGTTTGAAAGTAAATAAAGTGTGTGTAAATAATAAATTGTAGTCCTAAACAAAACGGTTTGGGAGGAATTCAAATTTCGGGACTTTGTAAGTTAATTAATTACGAGTATATTTTGCAAATTTTAATAAAATAAACGATGAGAACATTTATTTCTTAATCTAAAGATCAAATTACTTTAGTTTTTTTTTAACTAAACATTTTGGCCAATGTGGAATAGCTATAGGTACAACACAAAAGCAATCAAAATAGTTTGTAATATTCGTGACCCTAATTTTGAACATTTAAGTGCTTAAAATGGACCAGTTTTATAAAAATTTAATTCGTTAACTAATTGATTGGTCGTACAACGATTGAATTGTCTGTCTTTTCTTTATGATACTTAAATATCTAAAAACTTACCGAAACAAGAAGTTTCTTAGTAAAATCTATGTGTTATAAATTTAATAAGTTAATGTTGATATGTACAGAAAGAATCTATATGACTATTTTTGCTGTCGGTATAACTGAGCATTCAGTCGTTTTCTCCTAAAATTTCCGTCATAATTGAATAGACACGTGTTATGACGAACTATTTATATCCATTTTTTAATTTTTTTTTTCAAAACAAGAAATGAACAGTGGATAACTTTAATAAAATGTGCAATATTTGATTTTCGAAGAAAACCAAAATAGTAACAAACATTTAAATCACCCACTAAACGTAGTTGGGTTTGTTAGCAGGATAGTGACAATCCATCCTTTAATTATGACGGAATTAGCTAGTAACTGTTTATAATATTATGTCAACTTTCACTTACAATATTATAAAACGTGTTTGAAGCATAAAACAGTGGCTTTCTATCATAGATAATTTCATTTAAGGGTGTTCGATCGAAAATTATTTTTGAAATATTTTAAAATAAAATTCTAAGTAAAAATGTGTTATGAGAAAAACTCAAATATTTCTTTATGGAGATATGGCTGCTCAAAGTGACTAATTTGGCCTTTTTTGTGCATAACTGATGAACAAACCGTATTATATATTTTATTAACATTTTGAGAATATAGTGGACAACAGGTACTAACCTACCTATTATATGGTAAATCTATGTATATATACATACATACATACATACATGTTTTAAGTGTAAACAATTATTTTTATAAAAATGATATTTGTTCAAACTTTGAGTGGAAAACTGTATAATCGTCTTTGGCCAAAAAAGTTAATTAATAATATATATAAAATTCATTGCTAATGTTTACTATTGAGGGAGTTAAGTCCTTCTGTCAATTTTGTGGAGCGGGGCAGGTGTGGCCATAAAAGAGAGAGAGGGGAGGGGAAATCATTGCTTGTTCATTAGTGAGTCAGGATCTTTACTACTCTCAGCGACAGTTGCGATAAAATATAGAACTAAATTCCTTAGAGCTAAACTGGGCGCCTGGACGAACAACCTTAACGAGTATATATCTAGCCTTACTCCATGTTATTCATGATGATTTTTTATTCATGTTTATTTAGTAAATTACGACATTCTTCTGTCTATTGTATAAAATAATACTGACTGATGGAACAGTTATCTCATTGCTAAAGCAAATGTTTTGCCACATGAATTCTAATAATGGAAGCTGTGCAGGAAATGAATGCAGATTTGTTGAAAGCTTCGTTGAATATTCCGTCCCTTTCATTAGCTTCCAAGAGTTCTTGTTGCTTTCCAATAGCTTTTTACCTTATAGACTGTTTATATTTTATGTTCTTATCTGCATTAGTAAAATTGTATTTAATTGTAGTAAGAGAGTTAATTTGACTGCAAGAAATCAATATTCATCCATCAAAAGTTATATACTTGCTTTGATTCTTATAGTTTATATTGGTAACTTTTGATGTACTATTAATATAGTTTACCATTAATAAACACTATTTAAGTGACTAATTACAGTTAGGAACAAAGGAGTAAGGTTGGCATTTTAGCAACAAGTTGAATTGACAAATGTTTTGCTGTTAAAAATTAAGGAAACAACTTTGTTGGGGTTTAAAATTGACGTATTTGTGGCCAAATACACTTTCGCTGAAATACAAACAATTATCCTATTATATTTCCCCAGGATAACAATAGTTCAAGAATATTAGTTTCTAAATTTAAATGTACACGACAGTTTTTGTTTAAGAAACAAACATAAAATATTTCAAAAATCACGACTTAAAAGAAAATAAAATTACTATAGTTTAATATTAATTAAATAATTAAAACTGTTGGAGAAGATTGTTTGAATAAGATAACATATTATTTATATAGACCAAATAAAACAATTGAACTATACTTTAATTCACTACCATAACCGTAACTTAGGTTAACCTACATAACACAACATAACCAAACCAAAGAATTTGTATTGAATTAATGGAAAAGGTCCAAACAGTTTAATTACTGACTATATGAAAGCAACATAAATGTATTATGATTGTAATCATAAATGAAATAAGAATATATTTTTTCGGTTAAAAAAAATCCCATATTTACTTATAATTAAAACGTGGATATGGGACGGTGGGCCAAACTCATAACGCAATAAATATTTACTTAACTTTAGAGTATTTTAATTTATTATGATGTGCTGTTTTAAAATGAAGCTGCCAAGAATTAGGCTAGGGAGAGGCTAATTATTTCATAGTCATTAAAGTTAGTTATAATTAATAATAAAATGATTATTTACTATTAGCAGTCCGATCATCAAGTTAGTGAATTTCAAAAGAGTAGTCTTTGTTACTAGCTAAGGCCGAAAGAAAATTTATTTTACTATTTTTATCCGGCTCAGCAACCGAAATTCTTTAATGAGATATATTTATTTATAATAAGTTAATAGATAAAAAGATAGTTCAATTGGTTATTGGATGCATTTCGGTTGTGTTAATTGTTGGATGTTATCAATGTTAAAGGTTATCATGAAAGTTTGAAATAATTTAACTGAAACTCTCTTTTTGTATTTTTGTTTATTTACTGTAAAAACACTTATTAGTAAATATATATGGGTGAATACGGATTTCTAATAAGTGTGGTGTGTTTATATGAGCGAATGTTGTTATTGTTTCAAACTAAGAATAACCCCCCCCCCATATGCGCTGTTACTACCCCACCCGTCAACCCATACACGTGCGCTGTTACTACCCCACCCATTTACGTACAGTGTTATTCCATAGAAAGTGTAAAATCACAATAGCAAATTAACCAAGGAGGGTAGGGTAATGTGTGAAATGTTATGCTTTTTTTAATTTTAATTAACACAAATAACTTTCAGTTGTACCTATATAAAACTTTGTTATTTACGTATGAATAAAATTTTAATTTTATCAGTGGTTAGTTGAGCCATTATTACTTGCCCTCTAATGCATTGTTGAACTGCACAGTGCTACCAAGTGTTTATGTTGCTCAGATTAATCTTATATTAGATTATTGTATTTGCTTTGATTACGTTTGTCTTAATATTAATTATTTAATTTCATTGCGTGTTGGACGTTTTCTTAATGAACATTTTTGGAATATTTTTACTACTGTTGTTCTTGTTAAGATTTATTATTGTTGTCCAATATTACTGTTTTTGTTGTTAATTTTATTTTTTAAGCACTGATGCGAATAAGTTAATTACCTTAACTATGTTGTTTTTTAAAGTATGTTGAGTTTATTGTTGTGTATTATTAGTTTAAGGTTTTGTTAAATGGTAATTTCCGTAAGTAAATAAACAGACAAAACGTCAGAAAAACAAGAGGTATTTTAAGTTAAGCGAGTATTCAACTATTTAGTTAAGTTAAGAAGATAGTTAAGAAGTGCAGTAACTACTCAGAAGACAAGGCTGTAAACGTTTGTACAATTTGTGTAATTCTGTGATGGCCTGACGTTGGAGGCAACATCAACCCTCAACGTAGCTATAAATTACAAAGGTAAATGCCTTTTCTACACTTGTATTACTGTTTACGTAACAACATTGTAATTTAAGTTTGGTGATTGTAATTTTAGAACGTGGTAGATAAGCCAAAAATGAAATGGTGGAAAATAAACGTGCTTAAAAAAACACACAATACTAAATGGCTAAATAATATTTTGTGTTCAACCAGTTTCAAATTGTACTATTTTAATAATGAAAATACACACATCTAGTTTATCTTCAGATATTATATGCAGGCACAAGGTTTGTGCCTATTTAAAGGCGAATATGAATGATCATATTAATGTAGGGTGAGTGCGGATGACCTGTGTAGTCTGGTACAGACTGAGTTCAACTTATGATAAACAAGGTAATTAATCAATAGCCAGAGAAACTAGGGGGACCTTTTCCGTTACTTAACTGCCACTATTTCTTTTTATCGCAATTACGGTTAGTTTAAGTCAGGTTAGGTTAGGTAGCTACTTAACTTGATCACAAACCGATAAATCCAATGACTGACTTACCGCCGAATGCACTCTTCGTGTGTAAGTTCTTGGAAAGTGATAAGATACGGCCAGCGATATCGGATTCCTAGCGGATAAGGAATACTACGGTGGACGTAAAATGATTGGAAAACATATTTTAGAGCAATAGAATATTTATCAAGCTGTAGTTTTTAACGGGAAAAAAATAGTGGTGGTGAATTAACGGAAAAATCCAACTAGGGATTTACAGATTTATGTGGAATCTGAATCACATAGTATTTGTATGCTTTTCAGCTAACTGTTAAGCCAGATCTCAGTTCTCTAGTAGACCGACATAGTCTTGTGCGTATTTTCAGGCGAATATGATTCATTACATGAGTGGGGATGACCTGTGTAGTCCTGTTATTAAGGTCGACTATTCCTTTAAAAGAGTCATTTACTAATAGCCGAGGCAACAATGGTACCTACAGCTTTGAGTTTCCACTCAATCCTAACCACTTACTGTTAGTCTGATTTTCAGTAAACTGACAAGCCCGATATTCGATTCTCCTCCCATACAAAACCTGGACACTGACTAACACCAAACATGGACACCCTACCTTCTTTACTAGTTCAACCAAACACGGAGTGGATGCCTTGTCGGTATTAACAGGACCAAACATAGAACCTACAATCTTATCAATACTTTCTCCCCAAATAGCTAGGTTACAGCACTGCGTCACTAGTTCTGATTGCTGTTGTTTTAATAAATAAATTTAAATTGCAGTACCGGTACATTATTTTTTTTATCTTGAGATGTTACCCAAAATTTAATTGAACTTGAATTTCACAGGTGGATGAATTTCTTGCTTATCTCTTGCTTATGTATAATTTATAGCATTCTCGGTTATGTATACCGCAGTAATTAGATAAGGAAAGTATTTAAAATTCATCAACAGAGTTCGTAATTCATTGATTCACGTAAAAGAGAAAGCTTTTCTAAAGCCGAACTCTTTCTCTCCGTTAATAAGTATGCCATTTAAGTTACTACTAGTAGGCGATCTTGATTAGTTTAATTAACTGTCCCTTAAACATGAAAAAATTTGAATACTATTTTCGTTGAGTAAAACTGTATGGCTACTGAAACCTATTCTTTAATCACTTTTATCAACATATGTCTTTCAATCCTTGTTAAATATATTAGAGTAATGATTTGCTTAGTATAATATATTTTTTTATAATTACTACAACATGCTTATCATAAAATACAACTAATTTATTATATCTCTTGTAAAAATTTGTTTCAGTGAAATAATACAGTGAATATTTCATACAGTAACACTAAAAATTTATGAGCGTACTATTGACAAATAATATGAATTTTACTTTTTATAAACATCTAATAAGGTAAGTAAAAAAGGTAAGTAACAAATTTTGCGTAATTGTTAAGCAGAATTTTAATCGGAACTTAAAATCTAATTCAGAGTTTGTGGGTAACTCCACACAAAACACGCGTACAAATCACGTTACTATATTCTTATTACATTTTAGATCATGATAAGTCGGAACCAAACACATTTCATTAATGAATTCGTGATTTTGTGAATCCCTCGTGAAATGCAAAAGGTTTAATGACTTTTATTTTTATTAATTTAAATATTACAAATTCTCTTTTTCTCAGCTTTAATAAAGTTTTTACTAATATTACACATTATGTTCTGGCAGCCGTGATCGTCTAGTGGTTAGGACATTGCGTTGTGGTCGCAATAACCCAGGTTCGAATCCTGGTCACGGCAAGAACTTTTTTGTTTTGTCCAATAAAATATGCAATTAGCTAAACTGTCAATGTTTTTGCTATTAACAAATTTAATAATTATATTTATATAACTTCAAAACATAATAAATTTACCTAAAACATTTTACAGGATGAAAGAGAAACAGATCAAATAAATTACTAAATATTTGGGACCTTTTCCGTTAATTCACCACCTCTACTTTTTCCGTTACTTCACTACCACTACTTTTATTTTATCAATTAGGTTATATTAGGTCAGGTTAGGTTAGGTGGCTACTAAAGTTGATCACAAACTGGTAATTTCAATGATTGACTTACCGCTAAATGCGCTCTCCATGTGTAAGTTCTTGGAGAGCGATAAGATAAGGCCAGTGATATCGGATTTATCAAGCTGTAGTTTTTTACGGAAACAAAAAAATATAGTGGTAGTGAATTAACGGAAAAGATCCAATATTTGTAATAATAGTCAATTATTTAAAACAATTACCAACTTGGAAAACAGTTTATCCTGCTTCTACTGTTTATTCTGGTTATGACTAAATTTGAATTTTCTATAGTTGATTACAGAGTGTTTTAGTTTCGAAGATAAGTCAACGCCAGATTTGAAGTTGGTATTATAACATATAAACTGGTATATTTCTACTTTTTATTAACTCGTTTTGTTTCCTCAAATTTGAACACAATTAAAAAATATTATTCGTAACATAAAAATTTAATGCTTGGATATAAAAGTCGACTTTAGGATTGTATATGGCAGCAAAATAAATTTAAATTTCCCATCATACATTTTTAAACCACTGAGTTGAAACAGGGTAATTACTGATAAGTATTATAGTTAGGCATAATAATAACCATTAATTTATTTCAAGACTTACTTTAGCTAAAACTTTATTATATTTGGGCTTTACGTTTCCGTTTATGTTTATGGTGAATGTGCATTTTATAAAATTTAGTAAACTTTGTTTCAATTTTTCAACGCTGCGTTGAATTCGACTTGATTTAAGCAGAAATGCTAAGAGTCGGAGTCAACATCAACACGTAGTCAGGTGCATCAATGTGACTTGTGCGGACGTAACAGTAGCCATATTGGTGATACAAGTGTTTTAATATTTCAAAAGAATCTACTGTATTTTAACCGGTTCTTTACAGCAGGATATTTGACTAAACCGATTTTAGAGGTCTCTTACAAAAGAATATAAGAATTAATCCAACACCATAGCACTTACAGACCTTTAAGATTTTACTATCAAAGTGTTTTTAATTAAATATTTCAACCGCACGATTAAGTAGGCCCTAGACTTAATCAGATTTAGAATAATATCTAGGAGTATTATAACTTTGTTTAATTTATATATATTACATATTTTGATGTAAACATTTCCACTTTCAAATACTATCCTTTGGCATTCCATTACAGACGTCTTACACTATTAAGTTATCCTTTCTCTCATAGAAGGAATGTTAACAGTAAATTCATCTGCGTAGGGAATTTGGCCTTCTTGTTCACTATCAGAAGGAGAGATATTATGATTCATATATAGTTTCATATAGTTGTATTATTATTATAAACAGAAATTTGCATTATGTTAGTGTTTAGCAATATGAAGGATGTTTCAAAAAGAATGGCCCTATTTTAAATAGCTAAATTTACTATAAACAAGGGCTTTAACCAAACATATTGGACATTACAATTCTCACAAAAGAATGAAGTTTTCAAAAATGTATCGTAAATGTTCAATATAGCCTCCATTTGCAGCATGGGTGACATTTAATCGATAACAAAGGTTCACAGTGTGGGACGAATTATTCAGCTATATACTTGATGTCAACCGTACTCCATGTACAGAATATATAGAGGATATAGTAAACATTTTGATACACTCTCGTAAACTTCATTCTTTTGGGAGTATTTTAATGTCCAATATGTTTGGGTAAAGCCCTTGTTTATAATAAATTTGCTATTTAAAATATGGTCATACTTTTTAAAACACCCTGTGTAATTAAAACTTAATTTGAAATACAGTATCAATGTTATATTAAAGGTTTTAGTTTACATAGATTATTTCATACATAATCTTAAATATGTACTAAAATAGACCGTATTTAATTAACGGAAACAAAAATAAGTAGTGGTAGTGAATTAACGGAAATAATCCAAAGTGCCTTTTTGTGTACTTTTCGTCAGTCATAGAATGTTCAAATCCATGAATATTATATAGTTTGATAATAATATGCTAGAGGCTATCAGACGTGTCCTTAAAAAAATAATATGTATTGTATTTTAAATAGAATATCTCACATATATATTACGTATAAAAGGTTGATCCATTTTTTGAAAACAAAACTCTTACTTTAGTATTCAAAATTTCTTTGACATTTTAAATTTAAATTGTTATAAATATAATAATTAAAAACCAATTCTGAGTTGTTTAATTCAAATAAAACCGTGTTATATTAATTATAATAACAAATAACAATTTATTTAACTTACATATAATTTAAATACAAAGGTTAAATTACTCTCCCAAGTCAGTATTACATTTAGTGTAGTAATAGATAGTTCCTGACAACACCATAATGGACTCCCCGAATAGTTTCGAGCTAAATTGCTGTTCAGATATTTGAGTGTAAGCCCTCACTGGGTGGCGTAGTACGTTTGTGTTATCACTAGTGTTATCACTTGTGTTATCACTAGTGTCAACTAGTTCTATAACATTTAGTTACTAACTCCCACATCTAGTTGGTTGTTATCTCTTAAGCTCAATTTCATGTTATATGACGCTTGTTTGTTAAGTTATTGTTGTAGTACTTACCGACTATATGATATATGTATTTTGTTGTTTGTTATATATTTCTGGTGTATTATTATACAGGGTGAGTATAATACTTTCCCCCTGTAAGAATTGTTTACCACTGTACGTGTTGAGTGGGCGAGTGGGTCATTACCACTGTATGTATATGGGTGGGCGGGTGGGTCGATACCCCTTTATGTGTATGGGTGGGCATGTGGGTCAATACCTCATTATACGTGTATGGGTGAGCGGTCTGATCAAGAAAGGGCTTCCCAAAGTTCTGTTTTGGGTCTGACTTTGTTTCTTCTTTATATAAAAACGTTGTAATAATAGCACTGTACGTGTATGGTTGGGTGGGTCAATAGCACTGTACGTGTATGGGTGGGCTGGTGGGTCAATACCACTGACATGCAGGGGTGGATGGGTGGATCACTACCACTATATGTGTATGGGTGGGCAGGTTGGTCACTATCACTGTACGTGTATGGGTGGGTGGGTAGGTCACTACCTCTGTACGTGTATGGGTGAGTGGGTAAGTGAGTGGGTATGGGTGTATGGGGGGTATGGGTGGTCAGTGATACCTTTACTATCACTTATACACTAAACCACGTCTTTACTTACACCTGAATACCTTCAACAAGTCTGTACTGCCACTTAAATATGAGATGCCGTGTGCGTGTGCGTGTGTGTGTGTGTGTGTGTGCGTGTGTGTGTGTGTGTGTGTGTGTGTGTGTGTGTGTGTGTGTGTGTGTGTGTGTGTGTGTGTGTGTGTGTGTGTGTGTGTGTGTGTGTGTGTGTGTGTGTGTGTGTGTGTGTGTGTTTGTGTGTGTGTGTGTCAAAAATTTCGAAAAAGTCAACAATTTTGACAAAAGTTGATAATTTTGAGAAAAGCCGAAAATTTCCAAAAATTCCATAAAAGTCAAAATTTTTGGAAATTTTTGACTTTTCTCAAAATTATCGACTTTTGTCAAAATTTTTGACTTTTTCACAATGCTTTTTAGATGGGCAACCATTGTGATCTTGGAAACTATAGTCTGACAAATAACTTTTATGAGGAACCTTACCTTGTTTTTAGAGACAATTAAAAATACACATTTAAAATTTTGAAAAACTGCTGCCAATTTCCAAGATAGTGGTCACCTTTTTTTACTATGGAAAAACTTGTATTTTAAGATTGTTTTAAATAGAAATAAAAATTTCAAGACCTTTTTATACTAGGCAGTTATTCGATATTTTGCTTAATAACGTAGATATGAGCGCTCAAAATGGTACTTGCCTTTGAAATAGCAACATTTTTTCATTAAAAAGATGTAATCTGCAAACATTACAGCATATATTTAGAAATAGCGTAGTGTTTTAAATTATAACACACAGTAATTGAAATAAATATGTTATTATTTTATCATAGATAAATTAATGTTGGCAGCACTGTTATCACTATCAGCTGTTTAACTTCCCGCTGTTAGTTGTCGGATACGCGACAGCAATGCCGATATTATGAGTGTTAGTTGTCGGAAAAACGACAACTACGTAGCGCTTCGGTAAAACTGACATGAAAACGTTAAAACCTTTCATATATACTCATATTTAGACTCGTTGCAATCGTCATTTCTCTATGCTTCTGCCAAGGTCGGTGTGTAGACGATGTTTGTTAGTCTGTGTAAATAGAGGATCGTTGAAATCTGAAACAGCTGGTGCCAAACCAGCTGTTGTCAGTTTCGTTGGTGCGAGTTTGTTGTGTTGTTATTTTGATTTGTTTATAAATTTTAAAATAAGGTAATTCATAAATTATGCATATGCAAAAGAAAAATAAATTCATTTTTCTTTTGCATATGTATTTTCTGCATGTTCTTACAATTAAAATGATATACAATAAGCCATATTTATATAATAATTAATAATTTTTATGAATTTTTAACGATATACTTGCAAAACCGACAAAAATGGCCAAACACTGAGCAAACTTATAATGAACAGCAGGAGGGTCAACTTCCATTATAACTGTCGATCTGTATTGAAAGTTTACTTAAATAGATGATAATGACAACAGTGGTAAAACAATTATCTGTGGCACCTGCTACTTTAATTACGGTCAAAAATGGTTATATGCCCACTAGACTTTTTCCTAAAACTTAGGGCATTCTAAAATGACGATATTTTGTTAGAAGACATTATGGGGGTAACCAACAGTGATTTAGTGTCGATCCGGCCGAGAAAATTTCCATCCTAACAACATAACCTAACCCAACCTGATCACGGCTGCTACCATAGTTGATAACGAATGCTGCCCAAGCTGATCATGGTTGCTATCCAAGCTGATCACGTATGCTATCCAAGCTAATCACGGTTGCTACCCAAGCTGATCACGTATGCTATCCAAGATGATCACGGTTGCTATCCAAATATCTCAACATATTGTATTTGTCCATTATAAAGCACCCAGAAATCCCCAAAGTTAACAAGAACAGTCTTGTTAAGAAAAATAATTTGCGGGAATTTAATAGATTTGGCCTTGAATTACCATGTAAATAAATGAAAGCACTTATTTATTATCATTTCACAATACTGTAACCCTTACAGCCAGTGTTATGTGTAATTGTAGTGAGCCATTTCACACAACACCGTTCACCTAGTTAACTTATCGATCTACATGACACCATTACCGGCGCTATTCCACTGTCGATAAATCGGTTTAGAGTTTCACCGTTATCCCTGATGGGATCATTCAACCATAACTATCCTCATCAAGGATTACTGTAGTGATTATGCGCCAGGATTGATGGGGGAAGTGGTTTACAGAGACATTAAACGTCAAACCATTAGTGTAACACTGATGCCAAGTACTGTGTTGTGAGTCTCAACAATAAAACATCACAATAGGTACATTAAGAACTTTCGGCTCTACCACAAACAACA
Organism: Stictocephala bisonia; assembly: GCA_035578905.1. Classification (NCBI taxonomy): domain Eukaryota; kingdom Metazoa; phylum Arthropoda; class Insecta; order Hemiptera; family Membracidae; genus Stictocephala; species Stictocephala bisonia. The sequence goes on along the minus strand of JAQJVL010005610.1, from coordinate 2,557 downwards.
TTTGTTGGCTTATCATTTATTAATCGATCAGAGTAAATTTTTAGATTATTTATCCAAACAAACTTCCTAAACAATATTCGTTTCCGAGATTATTGTTAAAAGTATAAACATCTGATTAAAATCACATTTAGCAATTAAAACTTATTTGTTTGTATTATTTCCTTCTAGTTTTTCAAATACATTTAATACAAAGCATTATAATAAAATGTATATATTTTTATGCGATGGTTGTATAAACTAGATCACATTATGTAAATACACTATTCATAACGCTAAATAGATGAACGTAAGTAGATAAATAAAAATAAATATATGCACTGGAAAACTTAATCAAGAGATAGAGATACAATCACCAAATATTCATTTAACAGACAAGAGATAAAACTAGATCCCACTGATTAGATAGAAAAGAAAAAAAAAATAGTAGTTATGTCATTTGTTACAGAGAGTTCACTATGGGCAAAATGTAGAAAACGTAACAATCTTCTCATTATAGAGTCAATACTGTCGAAGAAGAAATCGACTTGATTGCGTCCAGAGTTGTTATATACCAGAGTGCTGTGGTACTCATATTCTCTCAAGAGTAAAGTTTGATAAAGAGTTACGTTGATCAAGTTCTAGATGTTACTCGGAGGTCTACTCGACTCAACAACTCGACAGTCGATACTTCCAACAAAGAGTGTATGGAGAAAGGTCATGTTAGAACAAGCTTTTTATACATAAGAAGATTAAATTTAACATGTACAACTAATCAATACTTTTTTGTTTTTTGTACCAATTTAATGACAAATTAAATGTTCGATTGAAATTGTTAATAAGAAAGTTTTCATAAATGATACCTTTTAAAAGAGATAAATAAATTTGTATATATATGAAAAAGCATAAAACCCCATTTAATACATCAATAACAAATACAACTAGTACTTTTGTTTAAAAAATGCAACCGGCTCGACGTTAACGCTTGTAGTGTCAAGTCGCAGAACTACGGCATCTCTCCGCTACATAGCATGGCAGTTTACTTTTGTTGCAATACAATTAATTGAAGGTAAATATTCAAATCTAATCGTTTATTTTCTTACCACGCCAGTTGTTTGTTACCTCATCGCTAGGTTCACTAGCATCGCCTAGTCGTAAGTAAAAAGCTAAGCTTCACTACTTTATATTTAGATTATACTGTCATTAAAAAATTTAAAATTACAAAAATATCTGTTCATGTTTTACAGATAATAATATATTGTTTTTAGTGGTAGAAACAAATGTTATGTCCTACCTATAATATTCTGCCTATAATGCATTTTTAACAAATCAACTTAATTAGTTAAAATGTAACTGGTAGCTTTAATTGGGAGTTAGATACAATTTAAAAGCCGTAATTAATTCTTGATCAGATTAAACATAAGGTTTAAAATAGCGTCAGGTTTGGCCAGAATATGATTCATCGAGGTATCAGGATAAGTCAAATACGTAGCAGACAGCAGACAGGAATATGTCCTCTGGGCGTATTACTACACATCAGTGGCGTAGATAAAAATAATGTTTGGGGGGGGGTTCCCTGGGGGAAATGAGGGGTATGGAATACTGTATATGAGAAAGGGGGGTCTGGGGGCACCCCTCCCCCAATAAAAAATACCCTTACAAAGTGCCATTTTAGCTATTTAAAGATCTGAAATTTTAAATGACATCACAGTTAATTTTGGTATATTAAAATATGAGATTTTATTTTATTTGTTATTTAGAAAATTTCATAGTCCAATGGACCACCTTACTTATTGGATAAAATACAGTTGTCAAAACACATAAACCTTATTACTATAGTGTAATTTTCACATTGTTCGGTTCCTTTAGCTGTGAATATAACTTAAGTTTATAGCTTAAAATCATTATTTTTATTATTTCAACGTGTAACAACATAAACAAAACCATGATTATAAAGAGTTTAATGATTATATTTCGTCAAGAGATTACAATAAAAGTTTCTTCTTTGATTTTGTGAGTAGTTAACCTTTTTAAGGAATAGTTAACCTTAATTTGTAACAAAGACTACATTCACTCATCTAAACTCATCACAATCATTCTACATTCATACTCACCCCTACCATAATGATCGGTGCCCTAAGAATAAAAAAATAGCAGAATCTCATTAAATACATGTTCTTTTTCTGTGGGATTAGACGATGAAAAGTTCTAATATATGACTAAAATATTATAGATTTCATTTAAACATCTCTAATCAACGAATATTAAAAAAAAAGTACCATATAAATTACAATTTTTGTATACGAACAAAAACTACATATTGTATTAATTATTTTAAAGATTGTTATCTGTTTATTGCTATGTTTAAACAATAAATTGATTGTCATGAATTGGTCACAGTAAATATTTTCCACACTACACAGACCTCAAAAATTCCATATTACAAACTACTGTTGTATGTAAAATAACCTAAATTAATAACACAATTTACAATCCAAAGTATAAATAATAGTAGTGTAGGTTGTATACTTATACTTACATAAAATACAGTACATCCCAACAATATACGTACGTGTGTTTT
>JAQJVL010005609.1:0-34130 GCA_035578905.1 Stictocephala bisonia | reverse complement strand
GTTTTTATTAAAAGTGGTCAGTGCGTTGGATTTTCGGGGTTTAAACACGGTTTGATTAGTGACTTGCTATTTGCTGTGCTGTGCTCATAAAGGTGCTTTTGAAGATGTCGGACAACAAATGTGCTATGTTACGATGGACATGAGTTAAACATGTTTAAAAGGATTAACAAAAGTGAAAGCATGAACAAAATTGGGAATGAGTAAAATGTTAGGTGATTGAGTAGAAGATGACGAGGACTGAAATTGAGTTGTGGTGTGAGAAAAGACTTTTTTCAGAATCATTAGTGGAGAGAAAAAGTATGAAGACTTCAGAGTAGGAAAGGGTTATCGAGGCGCTTTATCAGTGGTTCAAAATTCAACGAGAAAAAGGAACGCTGATCACAGGGCCAATTCTTCAGGAAAAAGCGTTGCAGTTTTACAATAAATTCAAAGAAGAAGAAGAGCCCGAATTCAATGCAAGGTGCGGGTGGCTGGACAGGTGGAAACACAGGTACGGAGTTAAACAGCTGAGCATATGTGGTGAAAAATTGTGGACCAAGGAGTTTTGGTCACACTCAAGAAACTGTACAGGAAGAATCTTCTCTCATGTCTTTTCAAGGTCTTGATGAAAGGCTTGATATAATCGATAAACTAAGAAATTGACATGTTAGATGTAATTGGGTGGATATCTCAGTCATGGGATGAGTTCAACCCCTTGACCCTAGTACGCTCCTAGCTAAAACTGTTGGACCACAAGGGAAATGAATTTATCAAGAAGGAAGAGCCAAACAATGAAGACCTCGCTAAGTTAACGGAGAAGATCCCAGACTGCGAAGGAGCTGCAAACGGTAATGTTGAGAATTGGATGAAGACATAGGATCCACTTCTGACAAAGAAATTATTTCCACATTAAAATCAAAGGAAGTGGATATGAGTGATTCAGAAGACGATACAGACAATAACCAACCACAGAAGTTGTTTCATAGTGATGATGTCAAGTTTCTCGATGGGGCTCTCCAATATCTCCAGGAGCCAGGGGTATCTGCCATGGACATCTTTTGTCTCAGAAGACTACGTGAGGAAAGAACTCGACAAAGGAATCAGTGTGAAAACCAATCAAATATAACAAAACATTTTGTCAGTGACATTTATTGGAACCCACATTATAATGTAACTTGACAAATCACGAATGTAATGCCTTAACCTAATCATAATAATTAAAATTGTGCAATATTTATATACAGCTTTTGTTTTTTTATACTCCTTATAAAAATAATCCATTTACTCCCTATAGTTAAACATTTTGATACTTCGACACCCTGAAGTCCACAAAGTATAGAACTATCGAGATTCTACTGTATTCAGTCTTTTTAAGATGGTGATGAAAAATCTACAGGAAATGATTATGGTGTGCTCCCTTTAACAACCAGCCAATTATCTGCTGTCAATAAGTTCCACACCAACTTTACGAGCACTAAGTTCTTGAAGTTCAATCTCTCAAGCACGAGCACAAAAAAAGATTTCATTACTGTATTTCATAAAAAACAAGATTTCCTGGACATTGCAACTTCTTTTCTTACCTACCAAAACAAGTTCAGATCATTAGAAAACAATGTCTCTTATTAGCTTGAGGATATGGACAGAGGTTCTTCTTCAAGGTAAATTGGGAAATTAAAACCTTCATCATAAATATTATCAGATTAAGAAAAATTCCCAATAATTAGCAAAATCAACGTGATCGATGCTTCTTACAAGATCACCATTTCAACCAACCTTCAACACATCTCATATCCATACAATTCTACAACCTCCAACTACATTCCTCATTTACAAACACATTCTCAACAAACACCAACACAATTTTCGTTCCAACCTACAATTATTGAAGACTAAAATACTGTAACTTGTATGCCTACTAAATCCTCATTAACTAAACAGTACAGTCAACAAACATGGACTTTAATCATGGGAGATATCCAAGTTAATCATATGGCTACCTAATTTAATCACGGAAGCTAGCTACGTTGATCATGAGGGCTACCTAAGTTAATTACGGTTGGCTACTCACGTTAATCATGTATGGCTACCCAAGTTTATCACGGGGCTCCCTAAAAAGATCACGGGTGATTAGGCAAAATGATCAAGGGGGAATTCCCAACTTTGTTACAGTGGGCTACCTAAGATAATGACAGGATACTACCATTGATTTTACTATATAAAGAGATACTCCATCCATATGGGAGAGTTGTGGCGAGGCCCCAAAACTGTTTTGAGGCCCCACGCTGCGCTGTGCATAGCCCTATTTCCTCTCTCTCTCTCGCACGCTCTTCCGTCTCTCTCTCTCTCACTTCCCTCCTCTTAACCCACTCTCCCATTCTCCAGACAGCCGCCCCGCCCTCTCCTTCCTCAGGTCCCACATACAAACAACGTCCTGCTTAGATAATTGTTTACGTTATTCCATATGGCCAACGTTTATCCAGGTTCTCTGTTTTTATATTTGCTTGCATCTCTTTCGAATAATAAAGAATACTGTGTTGATACTATTACAGTAAAACTCAGTGTGACATTCATATTGAATAAAGAAATATTTATAAGTGAATAAATTAAAACACCATATTGATTTATATGATTAACACACCGTGTATTTGGAAATAGACACACTTGAATAGACCGCTAACTTATCGGCAATGCTGGCGATAATTACTGCTGATTTAAGTAAACATTTTCATATTATATAGCCCATCTGAAAAATCTTTATTTATTGCATTTTAACCATCGATTAGGTGATTAAATAGACTGTTGTACTCAATCATTAGTTTTTCATATGCGGTAATTGATTAAAAAATAAATTGTTTTCAAATCCAATCAATGACTCTCCTTTCAATTATGAAATTAATCTGCAAATATTCCAGGAATATATAATAGCCTATAGTGAAATATTAAAAAATGTGACATTATTTATTTCTTTGACAAAATAAATTTTTTTTTTTTTAACTTCACTCGCCAGTTGACATGGGCCTACAGGCCTGTGCGTCAACTTTATTCAACGAGTGAAGTAGCCTACCGACCTTTGGCTCAGTGGGGATTCGAACCTTGGACCTTGCCCTCCGCAGTCCGAAGCCTTAGCCACTGAGCCACCACGCCGGCAAATATTGTAATAGGCCTATGATATTTATATAGAATAATACTGGGCAAAATATAAAACCCAAATGAGATTCAAATTGCATGATAGGGTTAGAACAAATCATAACAAAACCACTAATTTACTTCTATACAAGATAAAAATAGCTTTCATCTTATGGCCTGATTCAGACAATCTGTGTATAGGCATTTAATTTAAAATAGCATTATTTTTAATTTTATTATATACATATGTTTTATTATTACTGTCTGTAACATTAACATATTATTTGGTTCCAAGTAATTGCATGATTGTTTGTAAAATATTTCATTGTTTGGTGAATGGTCAGTTTTTATTTTTTTCGGAATCATGAAGAGTTGTGACTCTATTATTACTTCTTGAGAAAAACAATCTCGATGTCAATTGCAATTGATTAGGAAATATTATCGCGATAGAATATAACTAGACTACTGATTATTTAGATTCAATTTTCATTATTTTAATCAGGTTGTGAAATTATTGTAAATTTTGTTTATGTCCCCCTTTAAAAAATACTGATTTATAACATTGATTGAATCAGACCATTGTAAAACGTATGTTTAAGGCGAGTATAATTAAAGTTAACACATCTGTTTTTCATACTATTATTTTACTAGATGTGAAAGTATGGATAAACTGCAATTTATTTATATTGTTAATTTCCCGGGAAAAGACACTCTGGAATTACACTGATAACACTTCACAAGTAGCGTGACCAGCAATAACATAAGAAATAACTAATTTTAAGTAACCACAGTCTAAATAATAACAAAATTAACTATAGCCGCACTCTGTGGTGTTTTTAATTATAACAATTCGAATATGACTTATTTACACAACTGAGAATGAACAGAACAAACAATGCCAAGAACTAACGAAACTATATAAACAAATAAATATTACAAATAAACAATAATATAGTTAAAAAATAATTCGTAAATTTGGGTTTTGCGCATATTTTGAACTGTAATAGTATGGTTTCAATTTGAAACAATTATATATATCGTATTAATGATAAGCATACACTTTCAAATTAGATAAATTAATCCTAAGTAGAAGAACAGGGACCTTTTTTTAATAACCAAACACTTCAACTCTAGAACTGTGGGGAGTTATATAGGCTATACTTGTTTAAAAATTATTGTAATTTAATAGTAACATTTAAATGAATGGCAAACATACTTATATTAAACATCTGCGGTTAAAAAGATGACTAAAAGTCAAACAACTCATATTATTTACACTTATTTAGCTACACATTAGATTAATTAGGATATAGTATTACGGTGATAACTTAAATCACTAATGAGAGTTAGGAGAGGGTCCAATAACAAAACGTGCGAGCTGTACTTAAAACGTTACAGGAAAAACAAAGGATATGCGATTATTGTTAGTCTAGTACCGTACACCAAAGTAATAAATATTAATAAAAATATTTCCATTTTATTGTTTTTTTTTTTTTTTTTTTTTTTTTTTTATCAAACTCAAGCCCAAAATTAATTCAGATATTGTCACACTTAAGTTGTTAAAGAAAAATGAAATCCTGATTTTGTCATCTTGGAAACAAGTTCAGCTGATATAGATAATTATTATATTTTACCAATAACCAAGAAAATATAAGCACAGAATATAAGCAGATATGTGCTTATTTTGTAGTATAAGTTTGGTGCTATTCGGAATCAGACCAGTGAAAATTCAAGTTATTTTTGGCGGATTGTGATATTTACGGAAATATTTCTATAGCACAGCTTGAGGTCTAAGTTGCATTTTTGAGCGGCCAAGACTGGACAGACTACCTGAGATCGGTATTGTGCGCAACTCGAGTACTGGTTTGGGGCCTTCTTGGGACATCGCAATTAACGCAGCTAGGATTGCGCGCAACTCGTTAACGGCCAGAGAGTGAGTAGGCCTATTACACGATTTTCGGCAACGCGACTGAAGAACTGAATTGTGTGCAAGTATGTTTTTTTTCTTTGTCATTTTATGACTCCGCCACTATTTATGAAACCATCAATACAGCAAATATTTTCTCTTTATCTCCATCTCTTTATATCAAATAAAAAGAAAAAAAATGCCAATCCTGGTATAGACTAAAATAGGTTTACTTTACCTTCTGTCAAACAGTTCACAGCGTGTGATGGTGATAACAACTACATGTTTCGCCGTGAATACGGACGGCATCTTCAGGTTAAAGAAAACAAATGAGTCCAAGTGGGACGCGTCACAAATTAATTAAAACTTAACAAACACACTTCACACACGAGGAAAACAACGAATATTAAAATTTCGGTAGGCCTACCACACACATTTCCCTGTCCACGGCTTGACCCGGAAGCAGATTTTAATATTGTGGTATTTATGACAAATAGTTCAATTTACTTTTAAACAAAAAGGAATATTCATTTATAGTTTAAAATACAACAATAATTATACAATGCAATATTGACAAGAAGCTTTAATTACTTAATAAAAAATGAATAATGATTTCAATAATATAAAGGGTTAATTCTAGTATTAAATGTGAACTATATGACAGATGATAAGTTAATGAATAATTAAATTGTTATAAATTATTTCTGATACTTCTAATAACGCATCCTCAGATGACTTTCCTTTGATAAAACCGAATTGACATGGATTAAGAAAATTTAACTTAGATAAATAACTATGGAGTCTTTTAATCATTGTTTTTTTCAAAACCCTTAGAGAATACAGACAACAAGCTGATAGTTATTATGTTATCTAGTTTATAGAGTTATTGTCCTTCAAAATAGGTACCACTGAACTTAACTTCAGGCTCTCAGGAAAAATGCCTTTGATAAAACTACTGTTTATTAAGTTAACTAAAACTGGTGCAATCTCATCAATTATATTTTTCAGTAAATGTATTTTAATTTGGTCAGAGCCAGTTAATTTTTTATTTTTTAAAAGCTTAACAATACTCTTAATTTCATATAAATCTGTTGGAGTTATAAGGAATTAATGTTGATAGTAAATACGTAAAGGTGGAAGGGTATTGGAATGTACCCGTCTGGACGGCTAGACTGGATTGTGATAAGGTGATTGTTTATCTTATCAATGACGGAAGGCTCACGCATAACTTCGCCGTTTGGCAATTCAATTAGCTCAACTATTTTCTTTGAAAACCCACTTGTTAAGTTATTTATTACCTTCCACTGCTCAGATACATCACCTTTACAGTTTTCTAATAATGTTGAATAATAATTGTTTTTTTGTAAAATTGATCACATTATTTAATTCATTAGTATATTTTGCAAAATAATTTTGAAAAACTGTCATATGGTCTTTTTGTAGAAATTTTATATAATTTTTTACGTCTCTCAAATTTATATAAAATGTTTGGTGCTATCCAGAGACTTAACAATTTAGCCTTTAACAATTTAGAACTACCACCATTTTTCTTGCTACTTCTAAATATACAATTACTTAAAATATCAATAAACTTATAATACAAACAGTATTTACATCATTTTAGATAATGCATAATGTTTTAACTAAACATCTGTAACATACTGTTATTTACATTGACAAAATAACAAAAAAAATGTCCCCTAACATTTTTCATATTCACAACCCCCTAAGGCCTAAATAAAAGATCGCGATTCCTTTCCGTGCAAGACAACCCACAGCAAGGAATAATATCCCACTTTGACCCCCTATCAAGGCCAATCGGCGACAGTACAGGTGCAGTGGCGACAGTAGACAAGTACTTCTGGATGAGCGTCTCAATAGAAAGAGAGAGAATGGGGGAATGAGAGGGAGTGATTAGTTCCTTTACTGCTCACAGGTTGTGCAACCGAACAGTCGAAACTGGAGGCAATTTCGACCTCTTTAACTTGATTGACGACAGGTTGCAGCACGGTTGCTCCCATTTTCCGTGCCTCAATATTTAACATTGGATGGAACTATCTTCTATGTATAGTAAAATCAATGATACTACCCAAGTTGAATTGATAAAAGAGAAGTAAAGAGATTGATCACAAGGGGCTACCCAAGTTGATCACAGAAATGTGCAAAAATGTTCATGAGGGTTACCCAATATTATCACGAGGCTAACCTAGATGATCACAGGATCTACAGATATTCGTAATGGGGGACTACATACATATATCACGGGGGGCACTTAAATTGTTCATGGGTGGCTACCGAAGTTGATCGCGGGGCTACACAAGTTTATAACGGTGTGCTACCTAGGTTGATTAACCCTAAATCATGAGTAATGGGTGATCCATTATGTGCTCCCCACTGCTAGATCCTTTTATTGGCGCTTCGCAAGCCTTTTTTGTAAAGATCATAAAAAAAAAAAACCAAATATACTCCAAATGTAAATATTATCATATCTTTTTCTTCTAACAAACTGTACATTCACATACTACCATCAACACTTACAAACAAATTTAGTAAATAATTATTATCAAGAAAAGATTGAAACAAATGTTTGTAAATTATAAGTTATAAACCTCTTTAGTAGCACTAAAAAATGTTTGTAAATAACTCCAAGATAGCCAAATTGTTTATTATTTAGTGCACTATAATAATATGTTGTTACATTTTAGATAAACTACTAGGGGAAGTTTATGTTTTCATAAAATGAAAAAATGAAAAACAGTAACAGTGTATGATCATGTAGGTAATCAAATAGTACAAGTAAAGATTTAAAAAAAACACTATTGAATAGACAAGAATAATTTGTTTAGGAAAAATAGTCATATTGTACCCATAAACAAATTTTTATATTTTTAGTTTGTTGGGAAAATAAAAATCTTACTACAGAAACAAAACATTTCTGTGAAAAATTACATAACAATCCAAAAATAAGGGGTATGTATAATTTGTTATAATGTTTTGCTACATGTACTTTATTAGTACAGTCGATTAGCTACAAGAAAATATATGAAAATATTCCAAAAAGTATAAAACTTAGAACACCATAAGTGAGCGTGCGCAAATTGTGTAAACGTCACTTGAAAAATAGTGTATATTGTAAACATTATAATAAATATAAAATATTTGTTGGGAATTGATATTGCAGTTACACTTGATAGAACACATATTTCTGAATAGTGAATTATCTTAGTGCCATAAATAAGGTTTTAGCACTATGTAATAACTTAGTAAGTCATATTGTTGTCATGTAACTAAAATAAACAAATAATTTACATTGAACAGAATTAGTACATGCTATTTTTCTAAATTATTATTTTTTTTATTATGCTACACTAATACCCTATCTGTGAACTAAGGGTGTGCGAGTACTCGAAACATCAAGTATTTGATCGAGTATTTTACTACTCGAATTCAGCTCGAAGCTTCCGAAACTACTCGAAGCTTCCGAAACTACTTGAAGCTTCAGAAACTACTCGAAGTTTGATCGAGTATCCACGAAATATCAGATTGACATCTTAATTCAGTTTTTAAGAATTTTTAAGAAGTTTTATAAGTTATGAATAAAAAAGTGCGCTTTCTTGTGTTTTATTTTACCCTTAATCACACGTTATCAGTTTGGTACGCATAATTATGAACTAAACATTACGCTTAAGAATAGGTAATGCACGACGACAGTCAAATGAACAAGTCAACGTAGTGAACGAGTTTGTTCATTATGATTTGAACTAGTTTAATTCAAAGTGATCAACAGAGCTGAGAAGGTAGCGTTCACGGCAAATAGTTACCGTAGTAACGATCACACATGTTGGTTGTCCGAGTCAACTAGTCACTTGTAACCTAACCTAAAATAGCGTGAATAAAACAGAAGTGCTGGTTAGTGTCTTTATGACCCAAGAAAGGGGACGAGTGATCCAGTTCAAGATACTCAAAAAGACCTGTTACCAATATGTAGACCGTGGAAATTATGCAAATTTTCGTTCATATCAATAATATCACTCAATCAAAAGGGTCCCAAGAACAGATCACTTTACATCCCAAGATTCAAACTTCCTCTAGGCGAAAGTCCATCTCGCTTTTGGAATACAGCTCCTTTTCGGAACTGAAATTATCGTATATTTCTTGCGACTCGATTGAGGTCTATTTTGTTTTTTAATTTGAGCAGGGAATCGTCCAATGGTCGACGTAAGTAAATACCGTATTGTATTATAAAAAATATGGTAATGACGTTCTAGCAGTGTGTGACACAACATTATTGATTTATTTTCCGTCAAATAAAAAATAGATCAATATATCCATGGCGAACGTCTATTAATTATTATTCCGTAAACACCTTAGATCACCAAAACTGTGTGTAACATTTGCGCATACGATATTTTTTCCTGTCAAATTGTTGAACGGTTTTCTGACTAGGTTAGTCAATAACACAGTTAGAGTGTAAAAGGTGGTAAAGAACGATAATTTTGATTCGTAAACTCACTGAACGGTTCCCTGTTCACATTGACGTCGATGTCGATGTAACCTGTTGTAAAATAATCAACCCAAGTAAGGGAGAAACATGTCAGAAGACCTTTTCTTAACAAAATACGACGAATTTAGAGACTTGGAAAATATTTTTTATTGAACCGAAGCCATATCACATATCTCGTTTTTTATTCATAAATTTATAATTGATCTACCCACAATCTTCACTGTGTCACTAGTTGGCACTTAGCTGATATTTCAGACTGCATCTCGTCACCAATATCGGCTAGACCTATTATATTAGCAGACTACATCTATGGTTTTCATTCTATTACGCCAGGTTTACATGAATTTCTCATTGTGAAATAATTATTTATCTGTTGTTCAGTGTATCCTCATGTATCGAAGTAGTTTCTAGTTGCACACATTTCATTACTGATCATAATTTAAAAACCAATTCACCCTAAGCGACTTTAAAATTTATTTTTAGTAAACCTGCTTAGTTATTATTATCAATTGAACTACAGTCCGGTTAACTGCAACCTTGCTATTACTGAATTAAATACCTACAGAATACAGAAACACTCTTCTTGGCTTGTACACAATCAATTTTTTGTTGAGAGAAGGCAATTCTGAAAGCAAATGATTGCATTTGATGATGACACCTGAATTTTAGCATCAGTTTGGCTGAATGCAGCTTTTGCCATCAAGCTTCGCTACGTTTTTGCGGTACACTTTGATCTGAACCGCCAGATAAACATATCGGCCGGCTGTAAAACAGTATTTTGCAGATAAATTGGCTTGCATAGAAAATCTGTGATATGAGTGAACTGATTAAATCTTTATAATCCACGTTATTTCAATTAATAATATACTTTCTTAGTTTCTTACATCATATTAGCTATGAAAAAAGGAGTATCATAAATATACGTAAGGAATATACCAGTGTGTCCTACCTGTACTGGACGTTTCCTCTTTCTGGATTCTCTCCGTCTGGCTTCCCCTTTCTCTTTCACCAGGCTGCAAACTAATTTCTTTCGAAAAGAGTAGTGGTTGATTGTTTTTCTGTTTCCAGCAGCAGTTTGAACCTCTTTGTATAGTAAAAATGTAAATGAGTTTATAATTTCCACTTCTTAAAACCAAAAAAACATCTTTCTGTACCATTTTTTGGTCCTTCTCAGAAATTGATAAGATGATTTGAAGTGATCGCTTCAATTCACTCCACCCATGTTCTTTATGTAGTCAATAACTACATGTGGCTTTAGAATAGGTGGTTTGTTTGGCCACCTATTGTTTACGTAGCTCATGTGGCTGCTGCTTCCTTTGTGGTAAGTGCTCAGCATGTGGACCGGTCGCTTATCCTTCCACTACACCACTAAGGTTGAGTCTTTTCGATAAGAGCGCATATCTCCATTTTTCATTTTTTTCCCTGTCGCCTTCATGCCTGTAGGCAATCCAGTTCTATGAGTCATAACTGTCCCAGTAAGATGGCAGCCAATTTTCAACAACTCTTCGGCTAGCTCAGGGCTGGTGTAAAATCTGTCAGTGTAGACATGTAATCCTTTTGCTGGATTAGCTTGATCTTTGAATACAACAGACTCGCTCAACACTTTTACAATTTGAGTTGTCTTTAACAGTTCTGTATTGGGAATCAAGTTCTCACTCCCAAAATATGGGATGAAATCGTAAACGTACCCATTGGCACTGTCAGACACAACAAACAGTTTCATGCCAAATTTTGTGGGCCTATTAGGATTGTACACACAAAAGTACACTTTCCCCTTGAAGGATATTGTACTTTCGTCTATAGCCCCACTTTATCCCCAGGTGTGAAAATTAGCTTACACATTTTTTTCATATGGTCCAGGATAGGAGTTATGTGAAATCCTCTGCGTACAGGTCTGTCGTTGGTTCTGTGAATAAAATGCAGATTCCAAAATATTTGTTCAAATTCATTCTTGGAGAACACATCGCCAAAGAAGGGTATATTTGACTCCCAAGTAGTAGAAAAGTAGTTATTTAGATTAGACAAAGGCATTAGTCCCAAGTCGATAATAACTCCTAAAAATGCCTTGAAGTCATTTGGAGTTATGACTTGCCATTTTGTGATGCGAGCTTTTGGTGTATGTGCATTGCCTAGTTTATTGTTAGCAAATAAATTAGTCTCAGTGCAAATGAGCTGAATGATCTCATCGTTGAAAAAAAGTGAAAAGTAATCCAATCGGCTCTGAATCACCGTCTATTTTTGAAGGCACAGGTCCTTTGTTTACATTGTACACAGGAATATTTGTTTTTGGGCCTGGGTCATTGACTGTAACATTGTCCCAAAGGGGTGGCCGTGGCTGGGGGGCTTGCTGTCTACATTGTTGTCCTCCACGTCCACGGGCAGCTCTTCCTCGTGTACATTGTAGTGGTTGTACAATAGGTGCAGGTTACGGTGGAGAGACATTGTCCGTGTGTGGCTGTGCAACAGGTGCAATTGGCGTAGGAGTGACAGGACCCGTGTCTTGCTCTGCATCATGAGCAGGGCATGGGGGAGTAATAAATACTGGGTGTGGCAGTGCAACAGGGCCATTTATTAGCTGGCGCCGAGGGGGAGATGGAAGTGTCCATGGGTCACATGTTAGTCCAGCAGAAGTACTGGGTTGAACGTCATAGTATGTGGAAGGTGACGTGTGTTGTAAATTCACATACTCCATTATCACTTTCGCTATTGTCGGGAATATTATTGATTAGAATATCTTCCATGTCCATATCACTATCAAAACAGTCATCATTCACATTGCTACTGAATGAAGTATTCATTGCATGAAGAACAAATTCCTGGAATTCGGGGTCGTCTGGGTTTTCCATCGTATCAACACAATTACACTAGTAAAAATATTTACAGAAGAAATTATAATATATGCGATTCACACAATTTACAAAACTAACACTAATTATAAAATATATATTTACACACTATCTACAACACAAGCACAACTAAAATTCATAACTTAGAAATACAAATTAGTAAAAACAATAGACCAACTAAAACAACAGAAGTAGCACAGTTTTGCGCGTGAACTGACTGTCGCAAGTTAGTTCGTCGACAGCGCTACCGTCTCTCCAAACATAGTATGTTTGGTGTGGCACACCGCCATTTCTTATCCTCTCCCACCCCCCATGAGGCGGATTATGTGTTTTCGTTAGAGAAGATGTTGCCCAACAACTGCTGCACTCAAGTGACAAAATTGAAAACTAGTCAGTGACAACAAAATACTTTTTGTAGGAAAGCGAGTATATTTGTCAACAGCGCTATGAGGAAAGTCAACCTTTGCGAGTATATTTGTCAACAGCGCGGTAAAAGATACAGACATTTTTGACTAGAATTGCTTTTTTTAAATTTCCTAATTCTCCTTTATTTCGATTTTATAGGTTATTGAAGTTACCCAATATTCAATAGTTTGAATATTGGGTTACATTCTATAACCTATAAAATCAAAATAAAGGAGATTTAGAAAATTTAAAAAAAGCAATAACAGCTCTAGAGCTGTTATCGACACTTTAAAAAGCGATTTTAGTCAGAAATTTACTAGTTTCAATTTAGTTTTGGTTTCAGATCGATATCTTTAAAGCTTTAGCGCAATATGGGACTGCGCAAAAATATTTTATAAAACGAGGCGGGGCGGAGCGGCAATCCTTTTGAGAACTTAGAAGTCATGGAGTGAAGTAGTGTGTGGGAACCTCGTACCACTCACGGTGTCTTCCATTGAACAGCCAATGAGACTTAGGACGGTAAAACTTGACATAATTGATATTTATATATTGTGCAATGTGAAGAAAAATAAAAAATAATACAAATTTTAAAAAGAGTTTTCTTAATTAGCATAGTACGTGTTGGTAGATGAATTTAATACAATATTAATATAAACTGAACAAATATTATGGTAATCAAGTAAGGTAAACGTAGTTTACTGAAATCGATCACCATTACATTCGTAGCTACATATTGCACTTATTTTTTATAAATGCAGTATAAGTATTATACTGAATTAAATTTGTATTGAGTGACGTTCACCTGTTTATTGAAATTGTTAAACTATTATTAAATTGCTGAAATAAATTGCTCGGTTTGGTTTTGTATTAATTTAATGTATTTTCAATTATTTGAGTATCTTTCGCCTAATTCGCCTAATAAAAAAATGTTTAACTCTATACCAATTGTTCTGCAAAATTTGAAAAATATAAAATTATTTTCCAACAAAGTAAAAAATTGGTTATTAAAGCAATAAAGTATAGATTACCTTGTAAATATTCAAGTTTAAAGCAATACACTTTCAAACATATTTTTATTATTCATTTATAATCGTATAAAATTTAATACCTCGTAAATACTTATTCACTGTATCATATATTTAATTCAGATAACATAGTAAAGTATACATATTTGGTTAGTCATAAATTGTTTCGTTTTTATTTTGTTCCTATTATTGTATTATGTAGCTATACTGTTAGGGTTAGGATAAAATTAAATTTAGAGTTAAGGTTTAAGCTATTTACGTTTTTATATTAGTGTTTATATTTTGAAGAATTGGGATATTTTATTTTAAATTAATATTATTTGCTTTTGCGCATATTAAGATTTATTTGAAAAGAAGGAACCTCTTAAACAGGCATTGCCTTAGGAGGTCCTAATATTTTCTTGAAATATGTAATTTATGAAAGGTTTTGTTATAGTAGTATAAGTTTTATTTTGTTAACAGAGCAATTAAGAAGAAACCTTTTTATGTTTAAATGTAATTATATGTATTTTATGTATATATTTCGAGAAAATAAATATATTCTTATTCTATTCTTCTATTCTTATTCTTAATTAGGCAGCTCGTGATCAACTTGTGGCAGCCACACTTATCAACTTGGGTAGTCATCGTGATGGACTTGGCTAGTACTCGTGATCAACATGGCTAAAACTCATGATGAACTCGGGTAGTACCTGTGATCAACTTGGGCAGCCTCCATGCTGGGCTTGGCTAGCACTTGTGATCGACATGGCTAACACTAATGATCAACTCTTGTAATACCCCTAATAAACTTGGCCAGCCACCGTCATGGACTTGGCTAGCACCCATAATAAACTTAGCTAACATTCGTGCCATAGTAATTTATGGAAAACTGACAAAAATAAAGTTGTTGTCATCAGATCCTCACCCATACACGTACAGTGGTAGTGACCCGCCTACCCATACACATATTTACTGTTTTGTATATAGTATTCTGGTTTTAATATTGTTATTTAACAAACGTCAAATATAAACTTTTAGTGTATTATATACTGTATATTACATTATTAAATTAGAATAGGACTATTTTCTTAGTGTGTTTTAGTAATATTAAGGAATAATTTGTACACACTTATTTATAGAATAAAATAAATACTAGCCGACCCGTGCGAAGCATTCACACTGTATTCTCTTTAAATCCCTCTTAATTAAAGTGCACACAGTATAGTAGTAGTAGTATAGTTTTGATTTATTTAATTCACATGTTACAGCTGTTTGTTTTGATTTATTTAATTCACATGTTACAGCTGATCGAATAATGTAAATAAACATTTCAAGTTTAAATTACTTGCAGAATGATATAATAGGTCGTTTTTCCTAAAAACTATTGGAAAATGAGAGATTTATATATTTTCATCAAGTAGTGGGTAAAAAAAGCTTTAAAATGACACCTCATTTATGAAAAATTGTGAAGAATTAAGGAAGTTATGGCGTACTGACAAAAAAAAAGTACTTTAGAAATTATAATATATATAGATGCTAACTTTCTTTTAAAAATGCTCACTACTACATTTTTACACATTTCATGTATATCTTGTATAAATCAATGTATATCTTGTACAAAATATATCTTGAAAAAATGCTTGCTACATTTTTACACTATATCTATATATATAAAAGGCAAAGCCCTCACTGATTGACTCACTCATCACTAATTCTCCAACTTCCCATGTAGGTAGAGAGCTGAAATTTTGTACACTGTTTCTTTAGAACTTAAATATGACAACTAAAGTATTTTCATCTTGATAAAGTACTCCTAAAGGGTATAAAGCACCCTTAAAAGATTGGTCCATAAGGATAACATTGGGTTGATTTTAGTAAATTAATAACAGCTGTTTTGTAAATAAATAAACATGTCTATTTTGAATGTTTGACATTATACTATTTAATATTTTACTATGAGTTTAATCTTCAGCTGTTAAACAAAAATAAATGAAATGAACACTCTTGAAATAGGCTAAATAGGTGGCAAAGCAATTTGTGTGAGTGAGATACTGTAACTAAATTTAATATTGTGATTTTATGTTATATAGTTAATCTCCTATTTTTTGTATTGAATAGTTACATGCCGAGGCCGAAGGCCGAGGTGTATCAATTGCAGCGAGCATCGGGGTTGGCATGCGAAGCATGCAGGGGTGTCCCCTAGTATTTAATAAAACTAAATTCACGTATTATAGCACTAACCCAGTCATACATTATTGTAAATAATTCATGAAATGTTTGACAAATCATTTGCCAAATGAATATCTTGCATATAGTTACATGAATTGTATATTTTATGTATTCAACTAATCTATATACATTATATATGACCTTGATTGCTTCCGACATTATATCACTTGTCATATTGTTGCGGTATGTAGGCATTGCTTTATTTTGATTGTTGGTCATTTTTAACAGTCGTGTTTTAAGAAATTCTTCATATTTAGTAATATGTGTAGGCCTAATTGAATCATATTAAATTAATCACTTCTAAAATACTATGAAATATTTATCAGTAAAACTAAAATTTTTGAAAAGTAATTGTGTAAGAACTGTTGTCGAAGTAAACTAATTGCTTTTCTCATGGCAATGGGAAAATTGAGCAAGATTATAATATACTATTTAAATAATAATTGATATCATTCATACGGCTCGCTTCGGTTTTCGTCTCTGTCCGCAAAAATGTTTGTTGTAACAAAATGCCTGCTTTTTGAAACCAAATTGTCCCCATAATGTTTTTTGCATGTATTGTAGTAATTCATTTAGCATATTTAAGTAGCAAATAAGAAAGTAGCCACATTGCAACTATTTTTTTATGTTAATTATTAAGCGTACAACATTATTTTTATATACATTATATGTATATAATTTTATATACATTAAACTATATAAAATAAATTGTCAGGTGGTACGTTTTACTATTACTTTTTAATGTATTTTACTTAGTTTTTAGTAAAGCATATCCTTATGTTTATAAATCAAACTCTTCAATTGTAGAATATAAGTATGGTAAGCCTATGCCTAACTATGTTAAATTTTAACCGAGAGTAACAAGATTTTAACAAGAATTTTGGAAAAGGTTTCAAGTAGAAATTCAATAAATTGATTTCGCTATGAAAAGTCTACGTTTTGAAACAAATATTACTATTTTTACAAAAACAAAATGACATAAAAACATGTTAAGAAATAAAATACAGCAGCACTACCGGTACTGAATGGAAAATTGACCATTAATTGTTGAAAAGAATTATCCTTTCAGCTCAACATATATTCAGATAGAGAAGGTCGGATGTAGCCAACTGAGGAGGCGGTAGGCGGAGAGAGGCGTAATTTGGGTTTCCGGTTAAAAATACTACGATAACTTACTATACAGGAAATGATTCAAGGAACTATATTGTACTCTATCCGGCGGATTAAACTTCCTTCACCCAAAAAAACTGGAAGTAGTTCCAACTTCTCTCACCTGTGTCGCATGACTTCTATATTTTCTTTCCTTTTAGAGCCCTCTTAAATAGTGCACTAAAAACTAAAATTATAGGTTAGTAGAATTGTTGAAGGTGTTGGAATTATTAATGAAGGAAATTGATTTGCTGCTGTGTTTGAGCTCACATTTTGATCATAGTTCGTAATGTGAAAATAAATTCAATTAAAGTTTCAATTTATAATCTTAATGTTTTTTTTAAATTCAATTTGTTTTATGTCTACTAACAACAAAAAGCATCTTCAACATTTTTCCCGTTGCCTACTAGGGGCATTTTTATTACAATAACACAAATCACTATTGTAATGTTTTGGATGAAAGTAACCAGAATAGATCGCTGATGTATTGTTGTGATTGACTTGCGTGGCAAGACACCATGGCTGTACACATTGACGCGTAAATGATTAAATACAAAAATACTTAAATCTCGATTGTTTGTCATCCGATTTCATTCAACTTTACTTTTTTGATTGCAAATTTAATTTGCAAAACAAAATATTCTTGTGATTTTTGTTGTATTTCTTACCTTTCAAAATTTATTAAGGATCAAAGATTTCAAAATGCTACTATTTTGAAAATAATTAAAAAAGGTTTTTAATTTTTTTATTTCAGTAAGAAAATAGCTTTATTAATGTGTATACCAAATTTTAACTCTATAGGTTCAATAGTTTTAAAAATAAAAGATAATTAGTAAAAAAATACAAAATGGCGGCTGTATGGGTACCAGAGGTGATTTGGAATTTTTAAATATGATATTATGTCTTGTTTTTTACCCACAACCAATACCTAAAAATATCTTCAGAGAATTCAAAGACATCCTGTATATAGTAAAATTGAGGTAAATCTTGCTAATCAGAGCTTTTATATTTTAGTGTCTTTTTTTGCTCTAATGTCTACCGTGTTTAACAGGAATTCTTCGACTGCCTGCGAGAACGAATATCATATGGTGGAAAAAAGAAAAGATTACCAAATACAACAACAGCGTTTGTGAGAAAGCATGCAATACCACTTGGTACATTTACAAAGTATACGTGGCATATTAACAACATTATTCACTGCAAGCAGATCTTTGAAACGCCTCTGGTAAGCTCACAATTACGAATTGTAGTGTAATTGTTTTATTTTAAGATGTTATTAAGGTTCACTTTTCTACAAGAACTAGTGACGTATAGTTTTGTATAATTATTTAATTTAGTAAGATTAGTTATATTGGTAACATTATTTATATGTAGAGTAGAAGCATTTAAAAAGTGGTGTTGGGTATATAAGATTGATTATTACAAGTTTTACAGTTATTATAGAAGTTGATTATGACAACATTTTTAGAAATTTGTACTAGACAAAAACTGTCAATTTTTTAATTATTAAAAACAACTCTATTAATACCTGTTTCCAAGCGTTTTATTGAAAAATAATTGAAATTAATATAAAAACTCTCAAAGAATTCTTTAAATGACTTTGATTTTTTATTTTATATACTGATACTGTTTTATTTTCTAATAAAAGTTATGATTAATTTAATATTAATCATAACTTTTATTCTTTATAGCTCTAATGGTCATCTAATCACTAAACACAACCTATTATCTTCCTACAAGTTGAAGTCAACTAAACTAAAGATCATTAATATTGTGGCTTAGCCAGTCGCGGCAGAATCAATAGATATTAATTGTGTTCCTTGCTAAATGGATATGTTACTTTTTATTATAAAAGCTGTTACACCTTAATTACTCACAAAACAGGTGGGCAGTCAACCCTTTGTTTTAGTCCTTAATTTGTTAAATAATGTTCGTAATTATAATTTAAATATTTACTTTAGGATAAAGACATACTTTATTATTTGTGTATCAACTTATTACCATGAAGTATAAGTTTAATTTAGAGGTATTTAACTAACCTCTGAATTAAAATATTTACTACCACAAATTCGTTTTTAGATGCCTTTAGAGATAACAAGGAGTTTTGTTGAGAATCATGATGGTACATATGACGACTACCAAGCTTCAAATTTGAAAGATGAAGCATATTCAAAAATGCATAACTCTCCAAGAATAAGACCTTTGGAGCTGAAAACCTTCCTGAAAGTTGGTAAGCAATATGTGTAAAACCGATATATTTGTTATCTAATATCATTAAATGGTCATTGAAATTAAACCGTAACTAGGCTTAAAAATAAATTCACAATTATTATGACATCTGAGAATATATTTTTAAAAGTTGGACATTTGGGATTTTTAATGTGAAAAATAGAAATAATGTTTTTGAAAGAAGATTAAATCATCATACAGTAGAGTCTCGCAAACTCGGCCTAATGTGGACCCAATGGCGGCCGAGTTAGCAAAATGCTGAGTTATTGGGAAAAGTAGGTTTAAACGAATAAAAGTCCTTTGATAGGTTATATGTATCATGTTATTATTTGTCAAATACACCACAGAAGGCATTACATTTGAAGTTAAATCGATTTAAACACTAAATAGGAACATTGCAAACATAATACGAAAAACAAATACAGTTCTGTACCCTGTAAATTATTGTTTTGTAAAAAAGTTGGTTATTGTTTTTTGTTTTTCGCACCTGGCCCTCTTGCGAGCGGCATCGTCACGCAGACGACGGAGAAACAGGATGTCCATTGCCGAAGCACCTTGCTGCTCAAAATACGTCAACGCACTTTCAACAGCTTTCAGTCCCTCGCTGTGACTCATTTTTATTTCAGTAGGCTTGCTTTTATCCTCTTCATTAGAGTCACCAATGCTTTCTTCATTGTCTTCTTTTCCTTTTACAACTTCAACAATTTCCGCATCCGAAAGAATGTTTTCTCCAGTGTCCTGCTCCATCCATTCTGTTACGTCACAGTCATTGGCATCTTCACAACCAGGAACCTGTCTTATTAAGTCCACTAGGCCAGAATCCTCTTCATCAGGTTTGTCAGCAAACTTATTTCCTTCATTGTCCAGTAGTTTTCTCCAGGAACGCACCAACGTAATAGGACGTAATTCACGCCATGCATCTGCAAGCCATCCAATGACGTCTAATAAGTCAATTTTTTCAAGTTTTTCACCAAATCTTGATCATCTTCAACGGCATCCAAAATATGTGACAGCAGCTTGCGGCGGTATATCTTCTTTAAAGCCGCTAAAACCCCCTGGTCCATAGGCTGGCAGAGTGCAGTCACATTGGGGGGCAGGAACATGGTCTTTAAATCACCATCTTGTAACTCATCTGCGTCTGGATGTGAAGAGGCGTTGTCTAAGATAAGAAGTGCTTTTCTTGGGAGGTTTTTCAGTTTCATGTGTCTTTCAACTGCAGGTACGAAACTATGGTAAAACCACTCTTTTAAGATTACTCCATCCATCCATGCATTTGACTGGTTTTTATATGACACAGGAAGACTGGTTACATCAATATGTTTAAAGGCACGTGGCTTTTTAGCTTTGCCAATAAGACACAGTTTTAGCTTATCATCCCCTGTTGCATTACAGCAGGCCAAGACGGTAACACGTTCTTTGCTTCTCTTGTACCCAGGAGCAGAATTTTCATGTTTCGAAGCTAGGCTTTTATTTGACAAGAGTCTAAAATTCAACCCCGTTTCATCGCAATTGTAAATTTGGTCGTCTGTCAAACCTTCACTTTCAATAAGCTGTTGAAATTGGTCTTTGAATTTTAAAAAACCCGTCATGTCCCCAGAAAGTTTTTCACCACATACAGTAAGTTGCCTGACACCGTAACGCTTCTTCCACCTGTCAAGCCAACCGATACTGGCCACAAATTCTGGATCTCCTTCCTTTTTACACAGCTCATACAATTTTATTGCTTTTTCTTGCAATATCGGTCCTGAAATTGGGGTTCCTTTTTCTCTAGCTTGACGAAACCATAGGTACAGTGCCTCACTTACTTCATTGAATTCACTTTCTTTCATATTTTTTCTTTCTTTTAATGTTTCACTCGCTTAGCACACCACGCTTCTATTTCTGTTCTTTTTCTTTTCCAGTCCCCGATTGTACTTTTGCCGACCCCGAAATCCATAGCCACCTTGCTTACACTTTCTCCTTTGTCCAGTCGTTTTAATGCACACAACTTCTGTTCCATTGATAAGTTTACTTGTTTTCTTTTAGATGTAGTTGCCATGATGAGTTAACAACACTAACACAGCACAATCCACTAACTCCCAACAACAGTACATAAACGTTGTGCGACGCACTGACTTGTATGTAGCAGATCACTGTGATGCGCACTCTACACTGGTTTGCGCTCGACTGAGGACTGGACTGGACTGAGAATGCACGAGCGAGACTGACTCAGGAATATGGCGGCCGGCGACGGTGACGGGAGGGGGAAATAACTGTCCCGTTACACATTGACGCTCAAGGTCAATGCCCGCTTGCACGGGGAATACACTCGTAGATTCAATATTATCGCATTCGCGTAGTATTTTGGTTTTACAAGGTCAAAATAATTTAATTTTTTACATTTAAATTTTTTTCCATTTTAATCCTCTGTGCGGCCAAGTTATCCGGACTGCCGAGTTATCGAGGGCCGAGTTTGCGAGACTCTACTGTATAATATTTTGGTTTATATGTTATTCTGTACAAGCTATGGACTCCAATATTAAATTGTTTATTCTGGATATCTTTTGACTATACTATTACTTACATCTATTTCATTCATGATTATCAAACATATTTTTTACAATTGATTTTAAAATATATATTTTATTAAAATATTTATTTATGAACAATTTGACAGTTTTAATCCAATCAGAGGGTAGAATTATGCCTATAGCTAATTTTTTTTCATCATCATCTGTTGGTGTTTTTACATTTTCATGGGTTGTCCTACACAGTCTTCTCCGTTTTTGCCTATCCATCCAGATTTCTTCTTCTATCTCTTGTAGCTCCACTTTTTGTCCATGTCCATATTTCTGCTCCATATAATAAGATTGGTTAATAATACATTTTGTTCATCAATATCTTTGTTTGCTTTCCTATATTCCATTTCAACAATATTTTCCTTACCAGATTAAATAACTGTCCAATCTTTAGGGTTGTGCGAGTAGTGATTTTTGAGTTCAAGTCGAGTTGAATAGTTGGCATTTTTTTCGAGTATCAAGTATTTTCAAGCGAGTATTTACAGAAGGATTTCCTGTTCACCGAAGACAACTGTAAAAGGCAGACACCATCCTATGCCTAAGTTAAGTTTTTCCAGATTCGTAAATATATATATACATCTAAACTGAACACAATAATATTGATTTGTTGTTTGTAACTGTAACATTTGATAAATAAAACTTTTCATAAGTAATATGATGAAACAAACTAAAAAAGTATATTATTAATTGAAACAACGTTGATTATAAAGATTTAATCTGTTCAATCATATCACAGATCAGATTTTCTATGCAAGCCAATTATACTGTTTCACAGCCGGCCGATATATTTATCTGGTGGTTCAGTTCAAAGTGTACCGCAAAACTGTAGCAAAGCTTGTTGGCAAAAGCTGCATCCAAAAAAACGGATGTTAAAATTCAGGCGTCATCGCCAAATGCAGTAATTTGCTTTCAGAATTGTCTCCTCTAAACAAAAAATTGATTGTGTACACGACAAGAAGAGTGGATCTGTATTCTGTGGGTATTTAATTCAGTAATAATAAAGTTACAACTAAGCGGAAATAAGCTGTGAATTATACAATCAAATTTGAAAATCTGGATGACAAGGACTGTAGTTAAATCGATTGATAATAATAACCAAGCAGGTTTACTAAAAATAAATTTTAAAATCGCTTAGGATGAAATAGTTTATAAATTATGATCGGTAATGAAATATGTGCAACTTGAAACTATATTGATAAATGAGGCTACACTGAACAACAGATAAATAATTATTTCATAACAAGAAATTCATGACAACCTGGCATAATCAAATGAAAACCATAGACGTAGTCAGCTAATATAATAGGTCTAGCCGATATTGGCGACGAGATGCAGTCTGAAATATAAACTTATGAATAAAAAGCAAGACGTTTGATAAGGCTTCGGTTCAACAAAAATTATTTCCGAATATCTAAATTCGTCGTATTTTGTTTCGAAAAGGTCTTCCAACATGTTTCTCCCTCACTTGGGTTGATTCGTGATTGTTTTACAGTTTACATCGACGTCAGTGTGAACAGGGAACAGTTCAGTGAGTTTACGAATCAAAATTATCGTACTTTACCACCTTTTAAACTCCAACTGTGTTATTGACTAACCTAGTCAAGAAACCGTTCAACAAATTGACAGGAAAAAATATCATATGCGCAAATATTACACACAGTTTTGGCGATCTAAGGTGTTTACGGAATAATAATTAATAGACGTTCGCCACAGATATGTATATATGTTTTTTTTTATTTGACGGAAAATAAAGCAATAATGTTGTGTCATACGCTGCTAGAACGCCATTACCATATTTTACATGATACGATACGTTATTTTCTTAAGTCAAATCATTGGACGATTCCCTGCTCAGATTAAGAAACAAAATAGACATTAATCGACTCGCAGGAAATATACGATAATTTCAGTTCCGAAAAGGAGCTGATTGGTTCTTTGCACGTACGTATACTACAACCTAGATGAACTTTCGCCCAGAAAAGATGGGAAGTTCGATTCTTGGGATTTAAAATGACCCGTTCTCGGTACCCTTTTGATTGAGCAGTATTATTGATATGAACGAAAATATGAATAATTTCCACGGCGTACAGACCATTAGATTATTTGTATTGGTAACAGGTCTTTTTGAGCATCTTGAACCGGATCTCTCGTTCCCTTTCTTGGGTTATAAAGACACTAACCTGCACTTCTGTTTTATTCATGCTATTTTAGGTTAGTTTACAAGTGACTAGTAGACTCGGATAACCAATATGTGTGACCTCTTCCTTCTCAGCTCTGTTGTTCACTTTGAATTGAACTAGTTCAAATCATAATGAACAAACTCGTTCACTACGTTGACTAGTTCATTTGACTGTCGTCGTGTACTACCTATTCTTAGGTGTATTGTTTAGTTCAAAATTACGCTTAGGAAACTGTTAACGTATGATTAAGGGTAAAATAAAACATAAGGAAGCACACATTTTTTATTCATAACTTATAAAACTGTTTACTCTTGAAACTAAATTAAGATGTAAATCTGATATTTCGTGAAATACAACTACTCGATCGATCTTCGAGTAGTTTCGGAAGCTTCAAGCCGAGTTTGAGTAATAAAATACTTGATTAAATACTCGCACACCCCTACCACTCTTCCATATTCTATTTCCTATCTCCTCTTATTGTGCTCTTGTTTGTTATTTTAATCCCAAGATAACAAAATTCATCTACCATTCCCAGAACATTCTCTTTAATTGATACATCTTATTCTCTCTGTAAAGGTTGTATTTTATTTTATTTCTTAAATAGATTTTTTGGGATTAACAAGACATCTGTATTGACATCATTGATTAGTGAGGCTTAACTGTACATTCCACCATGTCTTAACTATTATCTGAATTTCCATGGGAGGGGAGGACTATCTAGTCTGATACAAGCAGTGAATTTAGTTTTTAACAGCACAAACATTATGTCCACCATATTCTGCAGGCAACAAAATTCAACAATATGATGTTTATAATAGAAGAGTTACGTTTAAAAATGTGTTAAGGATAAATTGTATAAACCATTAAAAATTCAGCCTTTTTTCTATGAAAACAAAATAATTGCAATAAAATTGATACAACAACATGATTGTCCAACACTGATTTTTATTTGCACGCAAAAGAGAAAATATAATGATGTATAATTGTGTAAAGGGGAATGGAAAATGGTCCATTGGAGCAATTGGAGTAACAGTTTCAGCAAAGTCATTTTAATGAAATAAGTTGACTCTTGGAGTTGATTCTTAATGAAGAATTATACTTCCTGTCACTATAATTTCTATCTTTTTGGATATTTTTAGCAGTATGTGAGTAGCAATTTGAGGAGTCAAGTTTTTAGATATAATTTTGAGTTCCAGTTTTTTTTTCGAGTCGAGTATTTATAATTTTCAAAAATGAAAACACTGAAATGAAGTAAGTAATACACTTTAACACTATTTATTTAGTTCTCTGAATAGTTAATAAAGTTTGGAAAATTGTTATAGAATCTATGAAATGATTGTATCAGTGATTAAATATAAATATTCATTAACCCTTTCCACTCCAATTACTGGGAACCAAGTTTCCCTATCAGCTCCATTTACTTTTAAGCAAAGATTGCCTACTACATTTGTTCAGTGGGAAAAACATATTTCTGATAGTTCCAAAATGCTGAAGTATTTTTTGTTTTTTCTTCTATGACTAAAGTATAGATTAATATTAAACATATTTTTTTTATATGTAATATTTTTATTATATATATTTATTGGAACAAAATTAAATTTCTAACAAAAAAACGAATACAACAACAATTTCTGAAAAATTGTAAATAGGAAGAATAGTATTTGTTGTTTGTTTTCTGTTGTTTATATCCTTACAAACAAACAAAAGTCATTTTCAAATATTTTAGACAAAATTATACATAAAAAATATATATAATTCTAAAACCGGGTTTTTATGAAAAACAAAATTTTTACCAAAAAAATTAGTTTTGACTGCAACTAGTAAACAATTGCTCCATATATTTTATTTTATTGCTTAGCAACAGTCAAAAAGTACATAATTTAGACCAAATTTGTAAGTAAAGCTTTTTTCAATAATTCAAAACATGTTATCAGCTAAAAATATAAACAGACAAAATCTAATAGCCTACTTGCAACGCTCTTTCATTTTCATACCTGTTACACATAGGCCTATGGTAAAAATACTTATGAACATACAGAAAATGTAAAGGATGAAAAGAAACGTTTTAGGCACATAACTAGTTGGATAATAAATCCTCGTCATATAGTAAGCTGGTAATACCGTCATCACTATACTAATAAGTTTTGGCAATTTGTAAAAAGTAAAAAAACAGTTAAGAATAATATGTTAACCCTACTAGTCCGATCGACGTCTGAGACGTCGGCCGCGCCGTACCGCGAATCCCGGCCGACGTCTCAGACGTCGATAAACATAGGTTTAGTTTATTGGCCACCATTCCTATATAAGACGTCCCAAAGGTCAATACTTTAATAAATATCCAAGCCCATTATATTTTCTATCTGTTTTGTACTCTTTGTAACTGATTTGATTGGTTGTGATTTTTTTTTGAGCATTCTAACCAGCTGTTCGATTCAGTCTAGTGGGTACTGAGTTGTTGTTTTGGTTCTCGCGCCGTTGTTTACAGTCTGTGTTTGTTTACGATTTTGAAAGTGGTTATTTCTTATTGTTACAGTTATTAGTGAATTATTTATTGTTATTAGTTATAGTGAATTATTTGTACAATGGATGGCAATTGTAGGTCTAGTGAAATTAGGGACATATTACTGAAGAGTGATGAATTATCTGATGATGAAGTCATGGACGGGTTAGGTGAGGATATTGACTCTGATATTTCTCTTTCTAATATATTAGACTATTCGTCAGGTAGTGATGAACTATATTCTCCACACAATTCAGAATTAGACTCTAGTGATGATTCTTCTGCAACTCCACCTATACCTAGGCCTGTTACTCCTCCTACACCTAGGCCTGTTACTCCTCTTACACCTAGGCCTGTTACTCCTCTTACACCTAGGCCTGTTACTCCTCCTACACCTAGGCCTGTTACTCCTCCTACAAGTGCTATTACAAGTTGGGTTAGGGTATATGCTCCTGAAAATAAAATTGACTTGGCACAGAATTTTAGAGTAAGAAATGCAGGCATAAAAAACTGCCCGCCAAGAAATTCACCAATGATTCAGTATTTTTATTTATTTTTTACACAAGCAGTATGGGTAATGCTCGTAAACGCCACTAATGATTATGCCAGAAAAACTATTCTTGAAAAAACAAACTCAGGGGATTTACCTCCTAGATCGTTGTATAGGAAATGGGTTGACATTACAGTCTCTGACCTAAAGAAGTACGTAGGAGTGCTGCTAAATATGGGAATAATCCGTATGAAAAATATCAAAGATTACTGGAGCACTCGTGAATCAAAAAAACTAAATTGGTTCCATAATACAATGTCAAGAGATAGATTTTTTCAAATCACAGCTATGCTGCATATTACATCTGATCCATATATTGCCAGAGGACAACCGGGGTATGATGCCTGGCAGAAAGTTCGTAAATTATTAGACGCTGTCAATCATGCTTTCAAGATGTATTTTACACCATCCCAAAATATTTGCATCGATGAAAGCATGATTGGCATGAAAAACAGAACCGTTTTCCTGCAATACATGCCCAATAAGCGGCATGCCAGATTTGGCATCAAAAAGTTTGAACTGTGTGACTCAGTAACAGGATATATAATGCATATTGACCTGTATAACGGCAAAGACTTTTTACCAAACCCGAATAGTCCGTTCACACAACAAGTTGTAATGAATCTCCTTAGGAAGACAAATTTACTCAATAAAGGTTATCATTTATTCACAGATAATTTTTATACTAAGTTACCATTGGCAGAGGAACTAATTTCACAACATACATACATAACTGGAACGGTAAACAAAAATACTAAGGATCTGTCAAAAAGTGTTCTCAAGACTAAACTAAATGAGCAAGAAAGTGTCTATTTTAGGAAAAATGCTATCTTATTAGTTGGTTACAAGCAGAGAAAAAGAAACAAGCCAGTTTATTTATTATCTACAGGAGTTCATGCAGAAGACAAAATCATCAGAAGTAGGAGAGGTTTAGAGGCTAAAAAACCGTTGTTGATAAATGAGTACAACCTCTACATGGGTGGGGTTGATGTCAAAGATAAATCCTTATACCACTTGTCATGTTCAAGAGCCACTCAAAAATACTGGAAGAAGATTTTCTATAACCTCTTAGACTCATGTATGTTCAATTCATATATTCTTTACTCACAAAACACAGACAAACCATGTTCTAGAACCAATTATATTACAGAAATATTAGAAGAGTTAGCCAGAGGAGACCCAACACAACAAAATTTACCAACTGTTCCTGGAAACCAACATGCACTAACCCATTTACCTGGCAAAAAACAAATGAAAGTCTGTCCTGTATGTGGAAAACGAGCTGTGTGGTGGTGTCCTGGATGTAACTGCGGGGTACATCCACAGTGCTATTCTATGTTGGAGCATTTTTGGAGGCCTCTACATAGTAAAAAGAGGCGAATTGAGAATGAAGAAAATGAAGAGGATGATTAGAGTAGTTTAGTACTGTTGTATATAGTGTAAAATAGTTTCAAGTGTGTGTTTACTTAGTTTATTTTAAATTTTTTTATCTACCAAAAACTTTTCAAAACATTCAAAATGCCATGAAAAATTTTTGAATCAGCATTCAGTGAGTACAATTTATGTCCTAAGCATGCAACCTAATTTATTAAGATATACTTGTATTGTAATAATAAATTTTTACCTTTTTGTTATGAGAATTAATTTTTATATATGCATATGCATGAAATGAGAAATTCCACAAAAACGCATCCTTTTATTGTTATTGAAGTTTTAGGTTTAATTCTTATATAATATGATATATTTATATATCATTTTGAAGGCAATAAAATTATGAACATAAAACATACATTATTACTATGGAAACACAACATTTACTGTAGTGTATATTGGGCAGAAGTTAATTTTTTTTATAAAAACGTTTTGTACTCTGCAGTATATACAAAAATTAAAAAAAATAAATAAAGATACAGAATAATAAATAGTATATTATGATTGGCAATCTTATTCCAAAAATAATGATATATAACATGACCTATAAACCCTTCTGTATGTAGGCTTAGTGATATTTGTCCAAAACACAAGCAAACTGCTTATAAGTAGTGACGGATTCAGGTTAAAAGTGGCAGTACTGCTAGGGTTAATAATGGAGTACAATGGGATGCAATTAAACAACAGTGGTAGTGATATTGCTAGTGCCTTTGAGCAATACTTTAGTTCAGTTTATAGTAATTATACTGAGGAACCTCTTGCAAGTAAGGTGTTAGTAGAACCCTCGTTGCCGGCCGTGTCTTGCCTGTCCCTGACCCGGGTCACACGGGTGGACGTGTGTCTTGCAATAAAAAAGCTCAAATCAACATGTACCACAGCGCCAGATTTTTTTCCACAATACCTACTGTATTTAAAGGATGCGCAGATTTTTTAATTGAACCCCTTACTTTTATGTTTAATTTAAGTTTAAAAACTGGTATTTTTCCTGAAAGATGGAAAGTTACAAAGGTAACATCTATTTTCAAATCTGGTAAAGAATCTCAAGTCGTTAATTACAGACCTGTTGCTATTTTATCAGTACCAGTACCATTTATGAGTCAATAATACACAAATTTTTATTTCATCACTTCAGTAATACCTTTCACCCAGTCAACACGGTTTTATTCCGGGTAGATCAGTTAACACGAATTTGTTGTCTTTTACTAACTATATATCATCTGGTTTGGACTCAATGACCCAGACAGACGCCATATTTCTCAACCTGGCCAAGGCTTTTGATAGGGTGGATCTTCTAATTTTGTTAAAAAAATTACATTATTATGGTTTGTCTGATAGTCTAATTCACTTGTTTACATCTTATTAGGTTAATAGGAAACAGTTTATATATTACAAAGGGCAAAAGTCATCAACTTTTATAGTGCAATCAGGTGTACCTCAGGGCTCAAATTTGGGACCTTGTTTATTTACAATTATGATAAATGATTTGTGTGAGAATGTGCATTCTGTAAAAGCTTTACTTTTTGCGGACGACTTAAAACTTTTTCAACAAATATACAATCAGAATGATGCTATTGGACTGCAGGCAGATCTTGATAGTGTATATAAATGGAGTGAAATCAACAAAATGAACTTTAATGTATTAAAATGTAATGTTATGACTTTTACTAGATCTAAGATTTGCACTAAAAATGATTATTATCTAAATGGTGTTGCTCTGTCAAGAGTGGACTTAGTGAGAGATCTGGGTGTTTATTTGGATAGCACATTATCGTTTTCAGTACATATATGTAAATGCATTACTGGTGCAAGCCGAATGATGGGGTTAATTATTGGGCAAGGGAAACATTTCAAAAGTTTAAGAACGTCAATCTTACTTTACAGAGCCTTGGTCAGGTCGAGACTTGAATGTGCGGCTCCTGTGTGGAATCCATTTTATACAACTTATGAAGATGAGGTTGAGCGTATCCAAAAACGATTTTTACGATATCTTTTTTATAAGTCTTTTAATGTATAGCCTACACCTATTTAATTCCATACAGCGAGCTGCTGGATATGTTTGGGTTTGAGAGATTAAGCCAAAGGAGACTGGTGATGGGTCAAGTTTTCCTGTGGGGCCTGGTCAGGGGGCGGGTGGATGACTCGGCCGGCTTGGAGAGTGCCTGCTTCAGAGTCCCAAACTTTGGTACCAGGAACAAACAGCTATTCCTACTGCCAAATGTTCGCACTGTTGCTCATGCATCCTTGCCTCTTTTCCGGATGATGAGGGATTATAATTCGATGCTTTCAGCGGGGATCGAATTAGACATATTTCTGGATACAGTTAGGGCTTTTAAATATAAATGTCTAATGTTTTTCAAGTCCCATTAACTAAATAATTTATTTTTCGCAAAAATGTTTATTATTTGCCTTCTATTTTTTCATATATTTAATGTAAAATGTGCTTTTAAAAGTCTAGATCATTGTTGTGTATGTATATATTTTTTTTCTCTCATCGTACTATTTATTATATTTATATCGTTGTTTGTTTTGATTAATTGTTAGAATTTATATTTGTTGCCTAGTGATAAGACTTTATATAGACATACGTTTAATTGGGTGATTATGCTGTAAACCTCCCACAAGAAAGAATAATGTATAAATGTATGAACTGCCTCAATGTAATTGGGTCTAGTACCTGTATTGGAGCATGAAAATAAAATAAATAAAAATAAAATAAATAAATAAAATAAATAAAAATCACTGAGGTTCGAAATCTAAACTATTCTGTCGCTACTTCCATCATTTGGTAGAATACTACTGCCGTCGTCTTCATCCATTTTATTCTACATGAATCATCGTCGTAAAAATTAAAATATTCCGAATAACCTAGCAACAGCAACGCGTTTTATAAGCTCACTTCAAACGATAACATATGACGGAACAACGCGAGAGCAGATAGCTGTTGCAGTCAGCCAGCTGTTTACAGAGCAGCCACAGACGACAAACATAATATTTTCTGAGGTTTGTTTACCGATAAAAACTAAACTCAAATGGTTCTGAAAAAATTTTACAGATAGCAGCAAATATCAACCAACAACCCTAGCGGTCAGTAATGTAACTACGTCAGTCCAAATACAATCATAGAACGTTTTTATAGTGACGTCGGGCCCGGGCCGACAAAGGAGTTAGTGCGGTAAGCTTGCGTGGCGGGGCTGCCCCGCCAGTTGAGTGGAAAGGGTTAAGATATATGTTAAATAAACTGTAAAATAATTTGTGAAATATTTGTCATAACTTATAAAAAATAGGCCTAAAGTAAATTCAGAGTAAAAATTTAAAATATTGAAATTAAATACAAATTTCAACTTGGTGCTAAAAACAGTATATAATAGCCTTACCCCCAACTCTACTGCGTAAGTTGATCTATAAACTTAAACCAAATCAAACTGACGAAATTAAATTAATTTTTTTAGTATATGAAGAATACAGCAATAGACTTGGAAAGAGATTGGTCTCGTCACTAAATCCATTTTATTATTTTTTTTATTATATTTCCCACATTACTAATGTTAACAAGTTTCAAAAGTTCACAAACCTATTAATGTGTAATGCTTTTGTTCAATTGAAAGTTAAACCTAAAAATCCATAAAACAGTAGTTACACAATAATATGTTCTTCTCAGCTAAACTCAACTTCACCATTGACAACAATGTTTTGTTTCCACTAACAGAAACAAAATAATTAATTTTCAATACAATACTAATTAGCTGTAACAACTGCCTTGCTGACTGATCAAGGTTAATTTTGTTTTCGTTTTCATCGTACTATTTGTACTTCCATGTGCCAAGTTAAGTTGTCAAGAGATGGGCGTTATTTTACGAAATGTTATCTATAACAGGTTATTTAACGAAACCTGTTATAGATTTAACAGGTTACACAAAATGCCCTGTTATTTATCTAACTCCCAGTCATGATGCGTGATAAGGTTATAACAAACTTCATATAACTGTAATGCATGGTGGTAATGGAGAGTAAATATGGAACGCTGAGAAATAAGTGGAACTGTAATTGAACAACGAATGAAACTCAAGACTCTTGCAGTTTACAGTTAAATTATCGATAACAGAACGAATTTTGAGCTGTAACTCTGTAATGGGCAAGTCGCAACGACTGTAACTTATTAACGACATCGTAATGTAACATAAGGCATAACTTCAACTACATACCAAACATAATAAACTTACTTGATCACTGCTTCAACTATATATATCCTTTTAATAACTTGGAACGTTATCTAGAGCAGCTGTAACGAGGCTTCGAGCCGTTACGTTCCAGACAGTTATAACAGAAACAGAATAACTGTGTCTGGAACGTTAACACGTCGAGAGTAACAGGTTATTATAACACGTTATCAGAACATAATAGAATTACGTAATATGTTATCAAAAAAGTAACAGTAATTCCCATCTCCAATCGTCAACAAAAACTCAAAACAAAATGGATAACAAATCGAATCCACGGCTAGCAGTACATTTTATATTGGGACTCTTCAAGGTACTGGTAGTAGCTGCATTAATCG
This sequence comes from Stictocephala bisonia, assembly GCA_035578905.1. NCBI lineage: Eukaryota > Metazoa > Arthropoda > Insecta > Hemiptera > Membracidae > Stictocephala > Stictocephala bisonia. Next base: position 976 of record JAQJVL010005609.1, on the reverse strand, counting down.
TTATTTCATTATTTTATTAGTCACGGTGCCGAAATGAAACTGTTCGGGCATTCTATCTCAAATTATTATAGCTTTTCAATTTCAATAGTTTACGTTCCATGTGTAGTTTATGTTACAGATTGAACGCGATTTAATTAAATCTGTCCGAAATTGTCAGTCTTGGAATAGTTTTAGTCATGACTTTTTAAGGCTATTTGGTCAAAAAAATTCAATTTTTTTCTATTGCAATGTCTTTATCAGCTATTAAATGCCTCCTAAGTAGTTCTCTCACTAAAAATATGTTTATATAGTTATAAATATTTAACCTCAAAGATGGGAATTTGGGCTTTCTTGGTGCATTCAAAATTAAGAAACTATTTTCTCGATTATTCCCAAATTTTAAAAACAGGCCCTCATAGGTCTGGTCTTGCTCATCAGTTATTTTAAATTACGTAATTTTAATGCAAATAAACAAATTTGATTTAAAATAATTAATGTTTTTTTTTTTATTTTATTACGACGAGAAATACAATGTCATGTTTGGCATCGTATGCTGTTTAATATCACATAATTTACAAAATTGATTAACTTTGTATACTTAACAGGTGTATGTACTTTTGCCCGCATGTTTTACAATCCAATCTCTACACACACGTACAGTAAGACACAGCACCCACACCCGCAGGATAGCACTCCAACGACTTCCTGCAATTATATCCCTCCCATTCCAGACCGTGGGGGAAAGAGGTTGTGTATGTATGAGTAACTCGCAGCCAGCGCTGCGCAGCAGGATTCAGTTATCTCTAATGCCAACCAACCCGCCTTAATGGTTGGACCTGAAATAAATGCAACTGTTAATTTCAAATATTGTAAAATTTCGGAAACGGTTCAATAACTGATTCTTTGTGATCAGTTACCACGTTTTGTATGAATAACTAGTGACGGCTATTTGGAACAGCTTATTTGGACGTGCCTTCTTTATACATAACGAGAATCC
>JAQJVL010005608.1:0-34130 GCA_035578905.1 Stictocephala bisonia | reverse complement strand
TTTAAAATCGTCGATTGGGCGAATGTGGATTTCGAACAAGTGTGATGAATGTAGATGAGTAAATGATTGCAATATTTGCCTACCAGTTGCCCTTCCAGCTGGAATGAAAATTTTCCTTTGGTATTAAGGAAGAGAAGTTCCTTTTATTAACTGCATGTATATGGCCATTATCAAATTCACCGCAAAATTAGTTTTTTAACATCCCAATTGGCTAAATTGTTTTTTTAAATTTATATTCAGAGTAAAAAGAGGTATTTAAAGATATGCTGGTAGTCAAGGTTCAGATGTTGTGTAGGGAAGAGAACTGAGAGTCAGACTTGTCAGTTAGCTGAAAATCAGACTAACACTACGTGGTTCAGATTCCACGTAAAGCTGTAGGTCCCTTGGTTGCCCTGGCTGTTTTGCTATTAATAAATTGCCCTTTCTGAGGAACAGTTGAACTCAGTTAGTAACCAGACTACACTCATATCATCATTCATATTCACCTTAAAATACACACAACTGTGTCTCATGAGTAAGAATAAGAATATAAAATGAAAAAGGTGTTTGAAAAATCTCTAGGCTTAAATGTTGAAAAAACTACTTTTCTATTTTTCTCTTTTTTGTTAAAAATGTGATATCAGTGGTGTAAAAGGTAACATCCCATGTGGAAATATAGCCAATCTGGAAACGTTACCCATTTCTGAGAAATTTTCCTCTATTTTGTTTTGTATGTAGAATTTGTAAGCTATCACTACCTTACATTTGTAATTTTAGATAAATTGGTGAAAAATCTACAGGTTATGTGAGTGACGATTTAGATAACAAATCAGTGTTAAATGGTTTGAACAATTACTATTTTCTATTCTATGTAACATATAAGGTTTCTACAAACAGTAAACAATCATAATAATGACATTATTTCCATTATAACATTGCAAAATTTAAAGGTGGCAAGGCTTGAATTAAAAGAAATTATGTTTGAGTCTAGTGACCAAAACCCTAATAGGCCCTATCAATTGACAGAAACTAAACTTATAGACTAATTATTAATTTAAAGCATCTTCTTCCAATCAAAATAAAAATAGGATAGGCACAGGACGGGATTATCCCCAATCGATTTTAATCAAATCCTAATTTAATCATGGATAAAAATAAATTAAAATGGCCTAGGTCTAAATCTACTAGCCTAAATGAAGCTTCCATGATCAAATAAATTTTCTTTACTAAAGTATAAATCCTGTTACATTGTTAATTTAGCATCCGGAGTACTATTCTTAGCAGTTTACAATATTACACTTTTGATAATAACTGTTCACTAATAAAAAATGTATGTCTTTATAACAACAAACAACACAACACGATCGACCGCCATGACACGAAGACGTTACACATCAAAAACAGCTGGTTGAGTTACAAACACAATGTTCCATTAGTTCTTCTTCGTCAATGAACCTACTGTCGACCCAGAAATAATTGTGTGAGTACCCATGTTATAAGATTGTTTATAAAGATTCTAAGAAGCGTATGGTATGAAAAATACAATTACACTATTTAGTACAATTGTTTTGATTGTTAATTGTGTTAAATAATATTGTTTTAAGTATTCTCAATTTTCTTTTTAAAATGTAGTTAATTAAGTAGTGTCAGTTTTAACCCCTCGAACTTTATTTACTAAATCAAATTTGTACTGGTAATTTTGTACAAAACAATTTGGTTGTTACATTAGTTTCATCATTTAAATTTCAATTAGTTTAACAATATGGATGTCAATTTTAGAAGTACAAACGATCATGACTATTGTGTTTCACAAACAATAAACGAGTCTATTCCTTGACAAACAATCACAAATAAAAGTAATTTATCCTTGCCCATTGACTCTCAGTCTGATTTCAAGAAATCACGTACCACAATGACACCTATCAAAACCCAAAATAATTTTGAGATACTTAACCAAAAATACATGGATCAGAATGAAGATCTAGAAGAAAGCCCAGTCAAAGATCCCAAACCCCCTCCAATCTTTATCTCAGAAGTGTCTAATGTTACTGATGTGCCTTCGTTTATAAATTCAGTTATAAATAAAGAAGAATACACATTTAAGTACCACAATGACACCTGTCAAAACCCAAAATAATTTTGAGATACTTAACCAAAAATACATGGATCAGAATGAAGATCTAGAAGAAAGCCCAGTCAAAGATCCCAAACCCCCTCCAATCTTTATCTCAGAAGTGTCTAATGTTACTGATGTGCCTTCGTTTATAAATTCAGTTATAAATAAAGAAGAATACACATTTAAGTGTTTAAACTTAAAAAAAGGTAAAGTTGTCTACTACAACTGTAGTTGCATACAGAAAGGTCGTTAAACACCTAACTGATTCTAAGATAGGATTCCATACATATCAACTGAAAAATTAAAGAGCCTGCTAAATTGTAAAGTATTGTTTGAGGCACCTCGTAAGACAAGAGACATACCTCAATGTAAAAAGTGTCAGAGGTACGGACATACCAGATCATATTGCTGGTATGCGTTTCGTTGCGTCAAATGCGGCAATACTCATGACACAGGCTCTTGTCCTAAACAAAATTCCAGTCCCCCAAAATGTGTGCTTTGCACCGTTAACATCCAGCAAATTATAAAGGTTGTACAATTTACAAAGAATTGAAAAACAAATCATTCCCACCATTGAGATTCAAACGCCTTACGAACACTGCTGCACCAAATACCTCCGAGACTCCAAGCTCAGCAAATAATGAAGTCCCTGCATCAACAACTGTCTCTAAAAACACAATCAATGAAATTCGAGAAATAACAACCTCCAATCCAACTTACGCTCAAGTCTTATCATTAACAACTTAAAGAAAACGCCAACATTGCATTCATATTAAATAATGTGTTCGATACATTTGAAAAACTAATACAACAACAAGCACAACAAATAGGTACATTAATGAATCTTTTGACTACTGTTATTAACAAAATTAAATTAACAATTTCTAAAGGATAGCGCTGTGTAATGCTAATGGCATGGTTCAGCATAACCGTGATATTCAAGTATTTATCTCCATGAATAAAATTGATAGTATGCTGATATCAGAAACCCACTTCACTGAATTAAGTCACTTTAAAATTCCGTCATTTTCGTTGTATAATACTAATCATCCAGACAATACTGCACATTGTGGAAGCGCTATTTTGATCAAAAATGTGATCAAACACTACGAGCTACCAAATTATCGGCATCCCCACATTCAAGGTTGTTCTCTGGGATGTAGATTTATATCAGGAGGTGATTTTAATGCAAAACACCCCAATTGGGGATCAAGACTTGCCAATCCAAGAGGGTGACAATTATTAAAAACCATGAATTAGTGTAATCTAGATTATACTTCTACATGTGAACCAACTTATTGGCCGTCCGATCGACAAAATGTACCTGATCTTCTCGATTTTTTTCATAACAAAAGGATTATCTAGAAATTACCTAAACATAGTGAGCTCCATCGACGAGTCCACCGAACTCCGTAATCCTGGAACTCCATGATTTGGTTTAGAATAAGATGATTTCTAGAACTGCGTAATTCTGCAACTCGGCAACGAGGGCCTTAAGTTCGAGTAGCAGAATCCAGTAATAATGTCCGGTGGCGCAACCCCGTGATGTTTGATTCTGCAACACCGTGTTTCCCCGCCCACTCGCCGCCGCAGGCTCCTCCCAGCCCCTCCAAGCCCCTCCAGCAGGCTGGCCACTCTGCCGCGTGAAATTGTCCTACTCCTTTCCTCGCAGTCGTCCTACTACAAATATGCTTTTTGTCAATTTGATTTGTATTCAAACAACCTATATGTATGCCCTAATGTGTAGTAGCCTATAGCAATTGTCGTACTTATATTATGTTCAAACAGATAATGATTATTAGATTACGATTGAAAACATATTATCGTAACATACCTCCGTATGTATTTCTCAAATAATTACATAGCATTAACTATCAACCACATTTCCTTCAAGGTGAACAAAATAAACTTTTTGTAAATCTGAATAAATTAAACAACCTATGTACGCCCTAATATGTGTGTGATATTTTTAGCCTCAGTGATAACGATACAGTACTTATATGTTGATGAACAAAATCACATCTCTCGTGTATGTTGATTATTATTGTATCATAGCGTCCCTCGGGTTTTGATTATAGTAAAATACCTATCATGTACGTGTGCGTATTATAGTTTATTAGCAATCATATTTGTAATTAAATATGGTAAGTAGAGTGTATGATGTAAATAGTAAATTTAAGTATCGCATCATACATAATATTGTTTATGTATGATGTATGAGTAGAGTGTATGATGTAAATAGTTAATTTAAGTATTGTTTCCGTACAAAAAACTCCTTCTTGTTCTATATGTGTGTTCTAATGTGACGTGTTGTTGTCACGCTCTAAATTATTAATAAATATTTATATTAAGAATATTAAGAAACAGATATTCTTCACTTGGCAAAAAAGGGCACTGCGAGCAATGTTGGGGCTGAAGCCTAGGGAGCACTGTAGGGAGCATTTTATCGCATCCGAAATTTTAACTGTTCCAAGTATCTTTATTTTTGAAATAGCTATGTATGCAACGACATATTTACCTGAATATATAAATACAACTCATATTTACAATAATAGGCATAAATATAACTTTTCTGAACAACACAGACTTAAATTATATGAACAAAAACCAGAGTATCTGGGCAGGAAAATGTACCAAAACCTGCCAAGTAATCTAAGATCTATATCAAATAAGATCTATATATAATATTTGTAGATGCCTATTTATTGCTGATATAAGATAATTCATATACCTGAGTGACCTTCGGAAAATTTTAGCCCATTGAAGGGTATTTCATAGAGAAGTGGGGAAGGAGCTAGGAGGGTCTGGGCCTTACCAAGGTATCTAGAATATTACATAAGGTAGGGTCCACGCGCAGGTTTGTGACGTCATCGGTCCAAAACCAGCTGATCCCTTTTGTTTACAATTTGATCCAAATGTCAAACTGAAGTTTATTATTTACATCAGTTTAGGTTATATTATTTAAAATTGAAAATATCCACAGTTTGAAAACAGCTGGTTTCAGAGTGAACAGGTTCAAGGACAGCAATGAAATGAGTACGGGTCTGATCGTTACACATGTAATGCGTATATGTAATAAATGTCTGAGGATTAATCTAATGATTATGAACACTTTTACAATGTGTAAGTAATTGGCCAAGTTCATAAGACAATAAAAAGAATAAGCAAACGGAAAATCGCTACTTTTCTTTTTAGTTTTGCAGTGTGATGAATGGTAAGTAAACCACTGATATTTTCCACCACCGTTGGCAGTGTTGACCAGCGCTGAACGTGACCATAATTCGAACCGATGACGTCAGAAATCGACTGCGCATCTACCTCGTGGACCCTACCTTATGTAATATTCTAGATAACTTGTTAGATAGTTTATTTCGATTTTTTGCATTTTCTGAGAACATTTACTATTGTAATGTTTTTTTTTTTTTTAACCATCACAAAGTAGAGATTTCAACGAACAAAATGCACACCGACTTTTTAGAAAAAGCTAATATTTTGACACGAGAATTTTCGATTGAAAATTAGGGTGCTTTTTTTATATTAAGTCAAAATAAGGTGAAAAATAAATATTTTAAATCAAATAAATTACAGTGTATTTGGGACATAAAAAGGTAAGTTTTCACCAAATTTCGTAGAAAAAAATTTAAAAAAATAAATAAAAATAAAAAACAAAAAACTTGGTTTCAAAAATTATCGACCCTGGTCTACTGGTATACCTGCAGAGTAAACAACTTGCTGTGGGGTCTGCTGAACCCCAGTGTTATATTAACGTGCGTATTTTTTTCACCAATTTTTCAATAATTCAAAAAAATTGTCACATTAACTTCTTAATTTTGAATATACCCATGCAGTTAACAGTTTATAAATAAAATTTGTGGTTTCATGTTTAGTTGTTTTACTTTATGCCTATTTCATCGGTCGGTATATCAATATTGTATCAGCATATAGGTAATTCTTACAGAAAAATATGACTTTTTGGTGGTATTATAAGAAAACCCTTAAATACTTGCACATTAACTATGAAACTAAGTTATTCCTTGGTTTATGTTCTATAAAAAAACCTAAGATGATTAATTCCTGTTTAAAAAATTTCTTAATTAAAATTTGTCATATGAAATAATGCATTTTTATGTAAAACAATTTATGTCTTTTGTAAAAAAGCTGCTACAGTTTTATAATTTTTTTTGTTTTTTACTAAATAACCTTTCAGCTCGTGTACATAAACCTGTAAAAGGGGTAAACCAAAAATTAAAAAAAAAATTTACATATCAGAATGGTAAATATCAACAAAATTACATTGGGGTCCAAGAGACCCCAGTGTTCTATTAACGTATACTGAACTAAGTGTTATATCAAAGGTTAAACTTTTGAAAAAATCCACAAAATTTTTGAAGCATACGAAACAAAATGGTGGCCATATACAGTTTTTGAATTGCAATAAATAAAAACCATGAATTTAAAAATATTACAACAAGAACAACTTTCTTTACAAATTTTATTTTAAATTAAATAAGTCTGTTTGTTGAAATCTGTTCCTAAATAACGGAGATATGAATGGCATTTTTCGGAAACCCTTTCTAAGTACGTGTCTAAGGGTCTATCCGAAGCAATGTTCCAAATTTCAGAGCTCCAGACATTATAGTTACATGAGGTTCATTATAGTCAGATATCGCGATCAGTCAGAGTCCCTTTCACTTTTATTGTTATAGATAATAAGAAGCAAAAACAAGCCCTCGTTCGCTTTTCTACGTTGAGTAGGCTGCTTCGCTAGTTGGAGTTAATAACTGATTTTGCTATAGGCCTACGCATAATGGTAAACATAAATAGTAGATAACTGCAGAAACAGCTGACCGGAACGTTGATAGATCAAAACAGTATTGCATATCAGCTGACCAAATAAGGTTTTCTATATTTAAAAACTTACATTGCTGAGCAGTTTCTTTTATGCAAGCCCGTATTTTATAAATAAAAAATAAAATATTAATAAGCATAGCCTCGCATGGAGACCTATCGTCCCCGAAAAGGTTTTCAGGTTCACCCCTTATTCAATTAAGTTTGAAAAACTAATAAAAAGTCACCGTCGTCTTTTCGAATCTTGATTTCATTCCAGCATTAAGCGCATCTAAAGAAAATTCAATTTATTTCCAATACTGGAACATCCTTTCTATTTCTATCAGTAAAAAAGTAATTTTAACATACCTGAATTGGGGATTCATCATGAACATATAAATGGAAGTCCTTCAGGAGCGAGCAACACTACAGAGATATCTATAAAATTCCCACAAAAACACTTAATAAAAAATTAACTATATACAATTACAATTAAAACTTAATTGTTCTTAGTATGTAGCCCACAGAAAGGATAAACACAAACATTATCAGAACGTGTGTCAAAAGTATAATTTGTACAGTATATATTGCACAGGAACGCGGTCACGTAGGCTACGATGTCAAGCACTCGCCACTCACTACGTACGTACTGGTGACTGGACACCAGATTGACATAGGAAAGAGTGACAACACAACACAGTGTCAAACAGAGGGTGTCACTGCCCTGTCACATCCAGCACGTGTGCATGTGCACAACAACAGCCCGAGGGAAACAAGCGACCGCCAGTCAAGACAAAAGACCGCTGGGCCGGGGTGTGTTATATAGCCTTGGCCACATTCTCACCCGCCGAAACACTTTGACAAGCCAAAAACTGCAAAGTGCCTCCTAGCCTCTGACGCAAAAAGTATAATTCGTAACTGTGAATCGTTAGCTAACATGAGAGAACCAATAAAAAAGAAACTCTTCCATACCGTTGAAAGAATTGTTGTAAGATAGTTTTTTCACAAGCATATTTCATAGCAAACAAAATTATAAAGAGTAAACACAATCAGATTCAGGTTGTATACTTGTATACAGGTTGTATATAGATCAGTAGACAGACTTACTTATATAAGTACACAGTAATGGTTTTGTATCCTTAATTAACTCACCTACCAGGATTACAGCTGTTTCTTCTACATGTATAGATCACATTTTTATAAGATGCAGATATATAAATAATTACAAATCTGCTGTTTTTGACCATGGAATTACTGATCACTGTATACTTGCCCTCACGTTTGATACTGGTAAAGTTAGATCATTTGGTACTAATCCTCCTAATATTAATAATAGCTCTAAGACAGAAAAACATCTTGTAGACTTTAAGTTGCTTAAAGCTAACCTACAACAAATAAATTGGAATGAAGTCTATGCAGTGGACAATGTAAATATTGCTTACAGTAGATTTAGCAATATATTAAATAATTGTATAGTTAGTAGTAGCAAAACAATAGATGGTAGTTCTAAGTTGTTAAAGGCCAAGGTAATAAATCCATGGATAACACCGAATATACTCCATAGATTTAAAACACGAAAAAAAATTATATAGAATTTCCAAAAGAAGGCCTTATGATATGACATTCCAAAAATATTTTATTAAATATACCAGCAACTTAAATAATATTATAACTATTACAAAGAATAACTATTATTCAAAATTGATGGATGATTGTAAAGGTAATACATCTGAGCAATGGAAAATTATTAATAACCTGACAGGCGGATGCTCAAATAAAACGTTTGACCGAGTTGAATTGCCAACAGGTGAAATTAGCCAGGATTGTCTTGTCATTGCTGATAAGATAAACGACTATCTTATCGCAATCCAGTCTGACCGCCCAGACATAGTCCATTCAACTACACTTCCACCTTTACGTGTCTATGAACATTCATTCTTTATAAACCCCCACAGATGAAGCTGAAATTAAAAATATTGTTAAATGTCTTAAGAATAAAAAATCAACCGGATTTTGATAAGATTAATGTACGTTTGTTGAAACATGTAATTGATGAGCTAGCTCCAGTTTTGGTCTTTCTCATAAACAATAGCTTCAGTAAGGGAATTTTCCCTGAGAGTTTAAAGCTTAGCTCAATAGTACCTATTAAAAAAAAATAGTAATTCAATTAAATTAGACAATATACGACCAATTAGTTTACTGTCCATTTCTCTAAATTGTTTGAGAAAACAATGATAAAAAGACTCCAGGAGTATCTAATCAAATTAAATTTCTTCAATCCATGTCAATATGGTTTTATCAAAGGCAAAATCAACTGAAGATGCACTTCAGAGATGTATCGAATAGACTATCTCAACAATTTAAACTCAAAGCAAAAAAACTACAGATTATATATCGACTTTAGAAAGCCTTTGATATGGTCGAGTTTGATATTATTTTGCAAAAACTAGAAGCTGTAGGGTGTAAGTGGTATTGCACTTGAAATTGCGTTTAAAACTTTCTTGTGGGCCGAAGGCAACAAAGTTAAGGCTTGGTAATGTTTATAGTGGCATACATGTCGTCTCATGGCCAGGTGTCCCGCAAGGATCAGCAGTCTTCTGCGATTTTATTTTTGATATTTATCAACGATCTGTTAAATTTAAAATTTAATGGTACAATAAATGCATTTGCTGATGACATTGCCATTTTTTATGCACATAAAGATGAACTCATAATCGGTGAACAAATGAACAAAGACCTTCTCACTTTGAGGGGAATGGTGCTTATCTAATAGAATGCAAATAAATGTAAACAAAACAAAATACATAAATTTTGACTTCATTGGTTTTCAACATACCATATCCCTGTGAAATTTCACTCCACGATATGTAATCTGGATTTTTGCAATGTTTACCGCTAGAGAAGAGTTAAAATATAAAAATATTTGGGAATCATCTTTGATGAAAAGCTAACTTTTGAGCAGCCACCATTGTCAAGTTAAATAACTCACTAAGACTGTCAATAAGAAATTTTTATTTTTCTAAGACACTTTTGTAATACAATTGCTTCTTAGATCTTATATATTGTGCACTAATAAATTCAAAATTGCAGTATGGCTGTGCTTGCTGGGGGGGTACATACAAATTCTTGATGGACAAACTCAGAGTCACTCAGAATTATTTTCTGCGCATAATATTAAAGAAAAACGCAAGAGATAGTTCATTCCCCTTATTTTGTACAAATAGGATACTGCCTGTCCTTCAGCATCATTTCATTTTCAAAGTACTCAAATTATTTTTTTATTAGAAGTGGAGATAAGGGATTTAATTTACACTATCTAGACTCGCTTTAACGTAAATCGAAACTACCGATTGCCTAAAGTTAACAGATCAATTTATCGCCATTCTTTCAATTATTTAGGTCAAAATACTTCAATCAATTACCAGATGAGGTACAAAGCACCAATAAATCCTGAAAAAATTCTGTAAAAATCTTATTGCTTGGCTTTTTTCTCTACAAAATATAGAGTTCCTAATGATGTTTTGCTAGTAATGATTGGTATTGGTGATATTGACTTGCTAAAATAATTAAATTTGATAAGTTCTTCTATTGTATTTAATTCACTTTGTAAGGACATCATTTAAATATTTAAATTTCTATTAATATAACAATTTATAAGTACCTTATATATATAACTAGATGTTAAAAATACCACTTTTTATTTGTTTAGGATTTCTTATAAATTATGTACTAAATTGTAAATGTGTTTTTAGTTACCATTAATGCTCGTTTCATGTTGTCATGCTCCTAAGATGCCACAACATACCAAAGGGGCGTTTATATGTCATTTTATTAAGTTCCCATGCCAGCTAGACTCACATTGTAAATTCTGCTTTTTAAAATGTTTTATATTTCGTAGAACTGGCCATAGTTACTAGTAAACGTGGCCAGTCATTTTTCCAAACCATGCACATGTTGATTTTTATATATTTCTATTAATTGGAAAATAAATCTTTATTCATTTTTCCCCTTTATTTTGTTGTATTTTTGTTCTAAGTTTTTTTGGACAATCGTTATTCTAGAAACTTTTTTTATTACTTTTGCAAAAAAACCGTTTTGTTATTAAATTAGGGCTTTTTGGTGAGATTTAAATACTATCCCACATAAGAATAAATAAAGAAGCAAAAAGTTTTCCCCCCAGGCTGGGGTTCGAACCTACGATCTTCCACTCTTCCCCCACGCTTCGAACCCCATAAGGGTCAAAATTTAAAATGGGTGGCATCCCAAAATGGGTAGGTTTGTTGTATTTTAAATAGTCAATGCTTTTTTACAGTACTACTGTAGTCACCATTAGATTGTTAAAAGCCCCCAAAAAACGTTCAACATGGGTAGTTTTTTTTTTGTGACTTAACATAGTCAATGCTTTTACAGTATCTGTAGTCACCATTAGTTGTGTAAGCCCCCTAAAAAACGTTTTGCTTATTTTAAATTCTAGATCTGTTTAAAACATCGATGACTCTAGAAATATATTTTATTTGAATTTTGTAAAAATCCCGTATATTATTACAATTATAAACGTTTCAGTGTGATATAAATTATATATCGCAATCAACATCATAACGCATCAAATAAACGAAGCAAAAAGCTAATAAAGATTTCGCCCCCTGGCTGGAATTGAACATGCGATCTTCCACTCTTGCACACGCGTTACTAACTACATTGTTCTCAGAAAGATAGGGTGGATGACTTCAACTCACTATCTGAAAGGCAGTTCAAAAAAATAAAAACTTCCTTGCCGACATATTGAAAATGCATAAATTAATGCATGTCAAATACACTTTTCCAACTATATAGCCTATGTTCTAAAAAATACTTAACAATTTAACTGTGGACTTCGGTTGCTAACAATATCAATTGTTGGAGGCACATTTACAGTGCATTCCAATTTTTTATCCATTTTAACCCCTTGTTATAACACTGTTACACATACAAATGCGCAACTTCTTCCACGCTGATAGTTCTGGTTCGAAAATAAAACTGCTTTTATGTCGGACTCCCCTCGGAACAAAGCGGCTTTTAATTTATACAGTTTGTAATCAAAATTACATACCGTTACCCTAAGATAAGCAATATGCATGATTATCTCCAAGAAACCTACCCGTTAAGGGTAAGGAAGCGGTAAAGAGAGCGGCGATCGCGCCGGATTAAGGCTTCATCAATTAATCAAAAGTAAGTAGCATGATTGTTGAGAATATCTTTCAAAAGTAGGTATACTGTACGCTCATTATTTACAAAAAAACGCCTTATTGTGAAAATATTTGTTCGTTTAGCTTCCAACACTTTGAAATGTATCATGCCAGATTATTTAACTTCTTCTAAAGGTTGCCAGAAGGACGTATTAAGGTTTATTTACAGGTTTATTTCATGTCAATGGTTGTATTACAGTTATGGTTTATTTTATGTCAAGTAGTGTTACTATACTAATAACTGCAGATGTTGCCAGGAGAACACTGTGCACCTGTGGTCAGGGGCCAGACAGTGCACACAACAGCCACCCAGCAGCACAGCGCCACCAGACGTTACTTATCAACCCTGCGCGGCGGTCGTTGACCCAAGTGAACCATTGACCTACTTTGCTGGCCGCACCCCTTCCCCTCTCCATCACTACCGTGCCGCGGTTCAAGTAGTGAAGTTATACCTGAGACCATCCTAACCTCCCCTCACTGTCACACACTGTCACTTTCTCCAGGCCAAGTAAACGAGCTCCCTGTAGACATCTGTATACAGTTTGACTTGGTAAAATCAAAATCTTGTGTACGATATTACGTTTAATTTGTCATTTGTAGATGTCAGGGTACCGAGGTCACAATCTAGGCAAAGCTCAATAAATGCGAGTATATACCAATCAATCGGCATGTATTATGATACATTTGTGAATTCATTAAATAATTAGATACATCAATTTGAACCAGGGGGTGACAAGTAAATGTCACAAACTTTCTCCCATAGGTTACTTGACGGTGAAAATTTACGTCAGTATATAAATTTACTTCCTCACTATATCAAATTACATCGTTATTTTTTTGAGATTTTTCCATTTTGTAACACATTTTACCCCATAACTTTTGAACCAAGAGAGTTATGGACCTGCGGTTTGTGTCATAATGTTAGGTTATTTTATCACTGTATATTGTGTAAATGTTATGCAAATCAGTGGATATTAGATTATTTCCAGCAATTTTTCTTAATTTGTTTATTAGTTTTTACCCCCATAACTTCCGAACGCGAATTTTTACAGACATAGCGTTTTTATGCCATATTGTTGAGCTAATTTAAGGACTACAATTGGTGAAATTTTAATCAAAATCGTTAGAGCCATTTTACGAGAAATGATTTTTTTCATGTTTTTTGCGGTTTTTACGGAAAAATGGGGGGTTTAAAATCAAAATTTGAAAAATGAAAAAAACTGCTAGAGATACGATTTTTCAACGTACGTGTGCCAAATTTCATCAAAATCGGCCTGGCCCGTTACCTCTCCAGAGGTGCGTACACACATACCACACACACAAATAACATACGGACAGACATTTTTTAAAAAACACTTTTTTGGGCTCAGGGGACCCCAAAAACAGATATTTCCCGCGAAAAAACGGAGGGTCGAATTTTTTCACGATCACAATACTTTCTCTATACACTAACGTGTAATGGGAGAAAAGTAAAAAAACAGGCAGACACGCAGCTTAGGCGCTGACGTGAATTTCCGAAAAATTAAGAATTTAAGAACCTTCATAACTTTATAACCAAAATGCCCCTTGTCTTTTCAAACTAACTGTTTTTAATTGTTTATCATTTACTCGTATAGCAAAAATCGGGGTTTTTGCTATAACTATAGCGAAATTACATTGTAGAAAGGTGTTTGAGGGCTTGTTTTTTCCTAATTTTTATTTCTAACCGTATTTGAAAGAAGATCTTTCAAATTTTCAAAAACACCTACTTAAAAGTAAAAAAAAATCGATTTTTGGTGGGAAAACCCCCAAAACCCCCCCTTTTTGTTAACCCAATATATCTGGTTAACGAACTTCCGAGATGACAAAAGGCACATTTTTTTGTGCCAAATTTCGTAAAAATCGGGCCAAAAATGCGACCTGTAGAGAGGGCATACATATATATAATATATATATATATATATATATATATATATATATATATATATATACATATATAAAGTATTGAAAAATTCTCAAATCGTGTTCTGGGATCAGGATCGGTGCACATTTCGCAGTACCAAGTCTGGGTCTCACCATGGTGGCGGCTTGAATAGTTCATTTTTCCTATGGAAATTCACTAAAAAACAAATGTGTAAAAAATAAATCATTACAGTATTGTTTAAATTGAATATAGTAATTTTATATTATTTCCACATTCATTTTCATAATAACAATCAAAGTTGGCAATAGTGAATTACAATTTTAGATGACGTCATAGATTCGTGCAACGTAATCATAATATTTACAATTGTAAAATTCCAGCCTCTACCACGGTAGAAATGTTTACACTTGTAGATTGGTGAAACGAAATTTGACAACAGCAGCTGGCCAGTAATTACAAGTGTAGACTTTCGTGAAACAGGCCCCAGGTCTAAATAATCAAAATATTGTATTTTATATTCAAAGGACTTTCAATTATTTAACGAAAAGACGAGTAAAATAGGTTTAAATATTACTTATTGTTTATCGATGTTATGGTATAATAAATGATAAATACCAATTCACAGCTGATGTTAGGCTAAAAACAGTTTTTTGTATTCAATAGAATTAGAAACAACAAATGGGGACATTGTTGAAGTAAACATTACTGGATATTGACGTTGGAATTTAATACAAAACAGCTGTTTTTAGCCTAACATCAGCAGTTATTTGATATTTATAATTTATTATACCAACAACTCAAATCAACAAATAGGTAATATTTCAACTTAATTTAGTAATCTTTTAAATAAAATTTTGGTGTTTTGAATATAAAATACAATATTTCGATTATTTAGATCATCCAGCTTGTTGACCAAGCAGCTGTTTACTTATTTTAACTTCTGATAACACCGTCCTCAGCTCTTCAGCAGCTTTACCATTATGCCTAACCATTAAATATTTGCATTATTTCTCGATTATGCGTCGCTCGATTTCAATAAACGATACACCGTTAGATTTTACGTCAAAATTCCTATGTTTCAGGTCTATTGTAACCTTTTCGCAAAATATGCAGGTTTTAGATCTTTTAAAATTTAAAATTTTAACCAGTCGCAATTTTGAAACAGAAAAATATAGAAAAATATAATTTATATGAAATATTATAGTTACATAGATAAACATGTGTACCAAGTTTCGTTATTTTATCTTAAACCGTTTCTGAGAGATTCAGGTTTATGTAAAAAACACATACGCACAGCCAGACAAAAACCAGTTTGAGATAGGACACATGTTATATTGCACTTTTTGCTTGTTTTGACACCCAAATAATCTGGTAAAATTTATTTTATTTATTATATTTATTTATTATATTTATTTACACTCTGTATAAACTTCTAAAATTTACACTTGTTGCCTCCAAAGATGACAGCTGAACATTGATCAATTTTAGTGCATTACTATACGTTGTTTTTTATATCCATTATCCCTGCCTTTTTCTGGGCATAGAAATCGTTTTGCGAAGAATGATTTTGCAAGTAACTGGATAACTGGATTAATTTTGCAAGTAATTTTGCGATAACTGGATCAAAAATGTGACGTCTTGAAGCTGGGACTATACTGCAATCTCTCGTGGCGTAGGTTATACAAATTATTATTGAATGTCCAATTTAAATTTTGATCCATATTTGCATGACTTTTGAAAGTGAATCTAATTTTTAACTCGAAGAAGTAAATGTATACGACGATATGAACATTTACACCGCACTAATACGAAGAATCGCTTTACAGAACAAACAAATTGCGCTGAAAACACTCACTCTATCCGTTCGTGATTTATGCGCGGTAGCAATCGAACAATCAACCAACTCCCGTAACGTGTGCAGCTGTCGAGTGGGAAATTTGGGAATTGCGGGATAAAGCGACGTGCATCACTGCAGCAGCGCTACTGGCCCCCGCCCCGTGGGCAGTGCCGTGTGGACCAATCCAAAGCGGCGCGTTACCGGGTTGCAGAATCTGACATTGCCGGGTTCGGAAACTGAGCAGCGCTCTCCAGCCACCGTCAGTCAGTGCAGGATTACGGAGTTCTGGAATTGGACAATTTACCGGGGCCCGGTCCAAGTACAATTATGAGGGATAGGGAAATTTAACATTGCTCATCGAGTTCAGAATTACGGAGTTCGGGGTTCCCTCCATCGACCTCTCATCTGACCATTCACCAGTGATTCTTACAGTTAGCTCAACAATTATATACCATGTGAGTGTGCGGTACAGACGTACAGTGGTATTGTCCTACTCGCCCACCCATACACGTACAGAGGTATTGACCTACCTACTCACCCATACACGTACAGTGGTATTGACCTATCCGCCCACCCATACCCGTACAGTGCTCTTGACCTACACGCCCACTTATACACGTACAGTGTTATTGACCTATCCGCCCACCCATACACGTATTAGCCCACCCATACACGTACAGTGGTATTGGCCCAGCCGTCTACTCATACACGTACAGTGTACTGTACATACATACACTGTACAAAGAAAAAGAAAACTGAACAAAAACAAAACTGGGGTCCCAAGGAATTTTCAATGGGAATAAAAAGAGAATGAGCCAGGCTTCCTTTACATACCTATATAGGGTATGTAACAAATCCACCCACCCGTATACGTACAGAGGTATTGACCCACCCACTCACACGTATACGTACAGAGGTACTACCGAGGTACTGACTAACTCACCCAACCGTATACGTACAGAGATACTGACCCACCCACTCACCCGTATACGTACAGAGGTACTGACCCTCCCACTCACCCGTATACGTACAGAGGTACTGACTCACTGACCCAACCGTATACGTACAGAGGTACTAACCCACCCACTCACCCGTATACGTACAGAGGTATTGACCCCAACCACCCACCCGTATACGTACAGTGGTTTGACCCACCCACCCACCCATAAACATACGGTGGTATTGACCCACCTGCCCACTCATACACACACAGTGGTATTGACCCACCCTCTTACCCATACACGTACAGTGTTATAGACCCACCTGCTCACTCATACACATATGGTGGTATTGAATGGTATCAATACCATTGTACGTGTATGGGTGGGTGGGTGGGTCAATACCACTGTTGGTCCTCGTTTCTTTATGTCAGTGATTCATGTATTTCCTTATTACTTCTACGTATATGTTTAAGGGTCTGCAAAGGCTGTCGGCCATGTAGTGGTATTGACCCACCCGCCCACCCATATACTTACAGTAGTATTGACTCACCCGCCCGCCCATACACGTACATTGCTAATGACCTACCCGCCCACCAATACACGTACAGTAGTATTTACTTAGTTGCATTGCATTATATAAACAAATAAATACGTATATAAATAAACTTATGTTTCTTATGAAACATGTACCTACCTACAATACCTGCGTACAATGGCATACCCACTCGCCCACCCATACACGTACAGTGGTACTGACCCACCCACCCACCCATACACGTACAGTGGTATTGACCACCCTCCCACCCATACACGTACAGTGGTACTGACCCACCCGCTCACCAATACA
Organism: Stictocephala bisonia; assembly: GCA_035578905.1. NCBI lineage: Eukaryota > Metazoa > Arthropoda > Insecta > Hemiptera > Membracidae > Stictocephala > Stictocephala bisonia. The sequence goes on along the minus strand of JAQJVL010005608.1, from coordinate 16,455 downwards.
CGTACAGTGGTACTGACCACCCTCCCACCCATACATGTACAGTGGTACTGACCCACCCGCCCTCCCATACACGTACGGTGATATATGCATTACCACAGTGCGTGTATGGTTGGGCGGGTGGGTTATTACCACAGTGCGTGTATAGGTGGGCGGGCGGGTCAATACCACAGTGCGTGCATGGGTGGGCGGGTGGGTATATACTTTAGTGCCTATATTTGATGATAAGCGGGTGTACAAAATTTATGATAGGTTGATACAAAAAAAAAATGTACTATTCGGAGATATCCAATGATTCAAGCCTTTCCTTCCACCTTTCCTAAACATTTGAAGGATTGGAAATCTCCAAATATTATCCACTTATCAAGCTATCTTAATTAATGAAATACTTTAGTTTTGTTTTATTGTCTGACCTTAAGATCGATTGTGACGTATTACTACTGCTGTGAGTCTTGTCACCTTAGACCGAAATTTTAGCAAAGTTCAATGTAAGATATACGTCGGTTGAAATACATTTTAATTCATAGTCCAAAATAAGAAATCTCTAGTTTTAAGTTTAGTTATTATGGTGTATGGGTACATAACATAAATAATGCCGTATGTGTAATTATACCTGAGCATTTAAATCTGTCACTACCTTTAAAGAGAAATGATCAACTGGATGACGCTGTTGAATATATGAACAGAACATTTCTGGATTTTGCACGGAAAGCGACACCTCAGCTAAAGCAAAAGGCTAATAACGAAAAAAGGCAACCCTTGGAAATAAAAAAGAACACTGCAGAAAAACGAAAATTAACGAATTTGGCCAAATTCAAGATAGGCAGTAGATAATAATTGGTAATAATAATAATAAATAAATTGGTCGGTAGCGTAGTTGGTTCAATCCCAGCTTCATGTGCTAAAGGTTCTCAGTTCGATCCCAATCAGAGTCATAATACATTTTGAGAAGGATCAGCTGATAACCACCGGCTGTTCATTTGTCATTGGGCTATTAATTAATGACACTTTCTAAGGAATAGTCGGCCTTAGTTTGTAACAATGACTACATTCGCTTATCTACACTCATCACACTCATTCGAAATCCATATTCGCCATATCTTGACGATCGGCGTCTTATGAATAAATAAAAAAATTAATAAAAAATAAATAAACTAAATCTAAATAGATCAAGCCAAAAATGTAAACGATTCCTTAGAAAAGTTAATAATGCTCATTTTTCGGAATTCATAGTCAACCTGGACGTAACCGATAATACTGACTAATCGCTTTGGAAAGCAACAAAAAATCTTAAAAGACCTCAACAATCACTACCACCAATTCTAAAACCTGACGGAACATGGGCTAAAAGTCACGTCGAGAAGGCAGAAACGTTTGCTAATAATTTTAAGAATGTATTCAAACCACACGCCATAGTATCTACACTTGAGGAATAAATTACTGATTACTTAGAATCTCCCAATCAACTTGACTTGCCTATAAAATGCTTCACTCCATCAGAGGTAAAAACAGCTATAAACAGGAATCTTAACCCAAAGAAAGCTCCTGGCTACGACTTGATTACTAGTAGATTACTTAAAGAACTTCCCAGAAAGGGAATCGTTTTATTGACTATAATATTCAATGCTATTCTTCGCTTGGAACACTTTCCTTCCCAATGGAAAATCTCTCAAATTGTAGTCATTCAAAAACCAGGAAAACCAACCAATGAAGTAACATCTTACAGACCAATTAGTCTTCTTCCAATCATATCTAAATTGTTTGAAAAACTTCTGTTACAAAGACTCAACCCTCTGATCTTACAAAAAGAATTAATCCCTCAACATCCCTCAACATTTGATATGTCTACCACCATCGGGCCAGCAGAACAATCTACCGTTAGTACACCTCGAGCATCTAGGAAAACATCCCATACTGGCGCTGAGACATCACACATCGTATCTGGGCCTTCACCCTTCCAACTAACAAGACTAGGAAATCAGTCAGTGTTGTGAGCAACAGGACCATCAACATTTTTTAGATCTAACAGGAAAACAAATAATGAATTGTTAATAGCTAAGAGTATTTCCAAGACATTGGTTGATCACAGCGGGATTACTGCTGGTAAAAATCATAATCTAAACATTTTTCATCAAAATATACAACACTTGGAGTCTCGTATTGATATGTTGGAAATAGTACTAGAGGAAATAGAAACAGATCTTGTAGTATTAACAGATGAAAACTTCGGAATGAAAACTTCGAAAATAGATAGACTTAATTTGAATAAATTTCATGTAATATCGTCTTACACTCGTAGCTCAGCGGAGGTGTCTTAATTCTCTCAAGACCTGAGTTGAGTGTAAAAGAAATACATATTCCTTCTGTCCAAGTTCTAAATACAGATAAAGAATTCGAGTGCACAGTAGTCGAAATTAGGACGTGCAAGTCGGTCTTGGTATTGGCGGGTGTGTACAGGACACCACGCCAATGTTTTGTTTGATAAAATCTTTTTAGAGAAATTAAATACATTGTTGGCAATTTTAACGAGTAAATATCAGTATGTGGTTGTTCCTGGTGATATTAATATCGAAGTTTTGGAAAAAACAAGTCTAAACAAACAACTTGATGATATTGTTAAATCATAGTCAATGTATTGTGCCATAGACTTCCCCCTTCTGTGAAACAAAGAATAGTGCCATCAATCAATTTATTACAAATATTCCAAAAGACAAAATAACTGTTACAGGTCTCGTAACTAATCTGTCTGATCATGATGGGCAGCTTTTTGGAATTCTTGACTTTAGAAGTGACAATATAATTAATAAAAGTTTAACAATTACTCGTCGGAAGTTTGTGGAATCAAATAAAGCCAAATTTTCAATAATGCTTGCTGATGAAAAATGGCTTGAGCTATATAATGCTCCAGTTGATATTAAATATGATATATTTATAAAGACATTTATGTTCTATTTTGACTCATGTTTTCTTAAACTTAAATGTAGACAGTATTCTAATAGTAGAAAATGGATTACTCCCGACATCTTAAAACAAAAAATGATATTAAGGATCTCAGCCACCTTATTCGATTTAGTAAGCCTATTGACCCAAATTTAAAACGTGTTTTAAAAAACAAAAAATACTATTTAAAGAGTCAGATTCTAAGTTCTAAACGAAATTATTTGAGCAGTTATATAGAAAATGCGAATAATGTGTTTAAAGCTACCTAGGCATGGATAAATAAAGAAGTTGGTAATAAAAGTAATATTCAAAACAACATAACTTTAAATCATGAGGTTGACGGAGTAATTGATGACCCGAAATTAGTGAGTAAATACCTACATAGCTTTTATATAAATATGATAGAGACAGAGGTAATTCCTAACCTAAAAAAAAAACTGGCTCGGATAAAGGTGTCTCTTTCAATCATGGCATTCACTTCAACACACTAACAAAAATTTTATTCCAAAACCGGTGTCTGAAGAGGAGGTGAAACAAATCATTCTTTCATTTAATAATAAATATTCAGCCGGTTATGATAATGTCCCGATGATAATTGATAAAGAAGTTGTAGATACATTGTTGAACCTTTAACACACCTTATAAATTCATCTTTTGTCACTGGAATGTTTCCAGACAAATTAAAGGTTTCTAAAGTGAAGCCACTTTTCAAAAAGGGTGATACCCAAAAACCCTGTAATTATAGACCGATATCAATCTTGCCATCCTTTTCAAAAATTTATGAACGAGCTATTAGTTTAAGATTAATACTCTTTTTAGAAACAAACAATATCACAGACAAAGAGCAACATGGTTTCCACGTTGGGAGATCAGTTATTAGCGCTAACATAGAGTTTATCGAAGCAGTAATTGATGCTATTGATAAGGGAGAAAAGGTTGCTGGAGTCTTTATGGACCTCAGCAAAGCATTTGACAGCGTCTCACCCTATACTTTTGAGTGTATTGCAATCATTCGGGATACGCGGTAGGGCTTTTTCTTGGTTTCAGTCGTATTTACAATAGTATAGAAAGCAATTTGTTAAAGTAAGCTACATAAATAAATACAATTACAAAACATGTGTTCCATCTGCACTTAAAAAATTAAAGTATGGTGTTCCACAGGGGTCCATTCTAGGGCCACTGCTCTTTATTTGTTACATGAAAGGGGTTCCAGATCTTATAAAATGGGGCGATATTTTTATGTACGCAGATGACATTAGTTTTAAAATGTCTAGTAAACATTTTGATGACATTGAAGAGCAAATTTTTGTTCAGTTATCTTCTATTATTCAACATTTAAGTGATTTAAATCTTCTAGTTTATCTAGATAAAACTAATTATATTTATTTTTAATCTAGATAAAACTAATTATATTTATTTTTCAACTCCCAAAAAAAAAAGAATTTAACAAAGTCAGTATATTTCTAGGCGAACAAAGTTTGGAAGAAGTAGAAAATACAACTCTGTTGGGTTTAGAAATAGATAGAAATTTAAATTGGAACATTCATGTAAATAAAGTATGTAGTAAAATTTCATCCGGATTGTTTGCTTTGAGGGCAATGTCTAAAATTTGTAGCAAGGAGACCTTAAACACTATTTATTGCTCACTCATTCATTCGCTTTTGGCCTAATATTATATGGTGGAACATCTTCTGGGAATCTAAATAGAATATTACATCTGCAAAACAAGCAATTAGAATAATGTTTGGTCTCAATTGGACAGACTCAGCAAGAGAATATTTCCCAAAACTTGGTATTCTGTCGATTTATAGTCAATATATCTTTGAGCTGATCCTTCATATTAAAAATAATTTATCAGATTTTCCTACTTTGGGCTCACACCATAGTTATCAAACGCGGAATAATAATAAATCTTTCATATGGTGCACAGGTTGAAATTCCTTGAAAAGAAACCCTCGTACGCAGGGGTGAGTTTCTATAATAGTCTGCCTATTAGAATATTAAATATAACTGACACATTAATTTTCAAAAAGGAATTAAAGGTTTTTTTTACAATCTAAACCATTGTATTCACTACAAGAATTTTTTTTAAAAGTAATTTGACTTTATAAAAGTAGTATAGAATGGATTTATAGTATAGAATGGAATTATTGTATATGAGATGTATTGATTATACCTACATTGGAGGAAATAAATTATTCTTGATTCTTCTAGTCCTGTTATTAAAGTGTTGATAGACTTAGTTCTATCTTATATATAGTTATTTTAAGTTTCGTTGACACCATTCTTGTACACATTTCATGTGATACTATGAATAAAGATATTTTGACTATTGACTATCAATTCGTATTTCGTCAAGAGCATTCGATAATTGAACAAGTCCACAGGTTAGTGAGTGTAGTGAAAGAAGATCTAGAGAATAAAAGATTTTGTTCTGCTGCTTTTTTAGACGTGAGTCAGGCCTTTGACAAAGTATGGCACAAATGTCTGCTCTTTAAAATAATTAAGTCTGCCTCATACTTATTACAACATACTTAAATCATATCTTTCAAACAGATTATTCCAAATTAAGTATCAAGATTTACTCACAACAATGTGTCCTATAGAATCAGGCGTTCCCCAAGGTAGTGTGTCCTTGGTCCTATCATTTATACTATGTATACTTATGATCTTCCACAAAACCCAGATATAATGGTGGCTACTTTTGCTGATGATACAGCACTGCTGTCTTCAAATATAGATCCTGTACTGGCTTCCAGTTTGTTACAAACATATCTAAACATCCTAGCTATTTGGTTACATTGGAAAATTAAAATAAACGAAACGAAATCTCACCATGTTACCTTTAAATTGTCTACTACAACATGTTCTCCAGTTTCAATAGACGAGTTCTTAAGCAATCAATGATTTTCACTGATAGGTATGACTGTTATATTTAATGATGTTCTTATATATATCATTGTATTTTAAATCATTTTAGACCTTACAAAAACACTGATTGACTATGTTCCAAACATTGTTAAATGTAAATGAACAATAAACGATTTGATTTGATTTGATTGATTTGATTTGATTTCACTAAATAATATAATTTTGCCTCAGACAGGTAATGTTAAATCTAGGTATACATTTGGAATAAGAATTGCCGATCCATGTAAATGTTACTTTAGTATACATTTGGATCGGAGACTAACATGGCAGCTACATGTTTGGAATAAGAGACTGCAGTTAAATTTAAAACTGCGGAAATTGTCATGGCTTCTAGGTAGAACATCAAAATTATCAACAGAAAATAAACATCTAATTTATAAAGTTATACTGAAACTAGTTTGGACTTATGGCATTGAGCTTTGGGGAACAACATCAACTATCAACATTTAAATTATTCAACGGTTCCAATTTAAACCCTAAGATTTATTCTAGATACCCCTTGGTATGTTAGAAATCAAACCATTCACGAAGATACTAAAATTCCATATGTAAAATATGTAATCAAAACGAAAAACTTGAAATACCTTCAGAGATTCGAGAACCACCAAAACTACATAGCAGTTAATCTTTTGGACAATAGCAGCAGTGTTAACCGCCTTAAGAGACACAGTGTTCTCCATTTAAAAGACAGATTTATCTAATTTTCTTTTCCTTTGATTCTTTCTACTTTTAGAACATTGTAAGTCAGGGCAACCAAAGGGTTATTTCTGACTCAGGTTAATTACCCTGATGAGATTTACTTATTGTTCAAATTGTATGAACAGATTGTAAATAAAATAAATGTTAAAAAAACTATTTAGTACAGTAAACTGGGTAAAACAGGGACGATTGAATAGAAAGTTAAAATATTCACTTAATATTGGTTTTACTATATAAAGAGCGATGTAATTATTTGAAACTATACCACTTTTTCCGCCCGCGTATTAGTTGGGGTGGAAGGCTTCTTGATTTGGGGGGAGAAAATATCTAAACATAACTTATAAAATGGATTAATTAACTAATTTTAAGAGGAAAATGTGAATAATATCTTTTCAATTAAATGCACCCCTGACATTGTGCCTTTATCTTATTTGTACAGATTTACTTTTTTCTGTGTGTTGCTTATATTGTTTTTCTCTCACAATCATTACTTTCATTTCCATGTATTTAACTTTTGACTATAATTATGTTGTCATATGACATTTTTATAATATTTTTAGTATATTTGATTGCATATTCTTTATTCTTTTTGGTTAGTTAACTACCTAATGTCTTAAGTAAGCAGATACTCTTAGATATAATACTCATAGCTGCAATGTCCAAATATTTAGTCAAATTGTTATTTTTGTTGTGTCTTTTTCCTTATTTAGGAATGTTCTGTAATTATTGTCTTTCGCCATCAAGCCTATTTATTGTATGTGTATGTACAAATGGTGTTATCCTTAAAATAAATAGATTCATAGAGCCTGAAACTATTCATTTCGATCTTGTAAATTGAGCGTTCATAATTCGTTAAGATATTTTAATAAAAGTACGTACCATTTTGATCCAGTGGCTGGGTTATGTAAACATTTGTAAATGTTATGTATTAATCTGTTACGATCCATTCCATTTAAATGTGCCGCAAATTAGATTCGTCAGATTTGTATTGTGTCCGAGTTTTTTATGCGTAGAGGGCGTCTGATTTAAACTCTATTGAATAAATTTGAATCTTATCAATTCAATAAAAGCTTGTTTGTAGTAAACGTTTTCAGTCGGGAGTTTCTACCCGCTATAGTCTTTACATTATGGATTTCTTTACATTACAATTTTCTGTAACCCTTTCATCTACGTTTTAGATAATTTGAATTTATTCATTCCGCAAATTTAATTAGATCCGATAAGTAAATGTACATGTGGCCCACTTTTAATATCAGCTGTATATTTAATATTCTTTTTAAATGTGGTGTCCAATTTATGATTTTGCACTTGAAGAAAACTACCTTGGTTTTTGAAGTATCTCGGATATTTTATGTAATTAGTGCCATATCATAAGCAAAGGTTAACCAATAAACTTTTATACTTTTAATATTTGATCGTGAATGGTGAGATGGTGCACCTGCTTTTCTTCAATGTTCTACAATATTTTCCAGTGCACAATCGAAAAGTATTGTATAGACTCTCATCTTATCTGACTCCAGTATTTATTTGAAATTCACTGCTGATTTATCCTATAAACTTAAAACTTTTCATACTGAAAGAGGAACCAAAACGTTGGCTTAGGGTGTAAAGGTGGTATCCTTGATTATATACACCTACAATAAAAGCTATATTAGCAGTAAGATATTGTATGTAGTTTTCTATTCGGAACTAAATTGTTTCTGAATGCCCGGACTCAACTTTATTTAGTATTAAACATGTTTTACAATAACAATACAAAATATTATTCAGAGTATTGTTCAGTTGTGTTTTAGCTAAGCGTGAAACCTAAATAATTTATTAATATGGATGGTCAACAAATCTGTAAATATTATTTTAAGAATACAGTTGTGTTATCACGGATTCTGAAAAGTCCCTTAACACCGTGACGATATAATGGTTTTGTTGCTTTTATAGCTTGCTTAAGATGCTCTTTCTTATAGAACTTAGTAAACATTCTTCGATATAAATACTGAATTCAACTTTGTTGTTAAATTTTGTTAAAAGGCTTTTTTATTCCAACGTTTTGATAGAAAACCAACCTCAAAATAATGATGCACTACCAGAGCCGCCCAGAGGGGGGGAAGAGTGGCAGATTGCCCCGGGGCCACACAGACTTAGTTCAGAAGGGGGGCCACATTTCATGCAACAAAAATAAAATACTTAATAATCTACTAGATAAGAAACGATTCAGGCCTGTATCGCTGTATCAAACTATCAAAAGTGATAGTAGGCCAGAAAAGTTTTCCAGTTTTAGTTTTAAAACGTTTAAACTAAACTTGGTTTTATAGCAACCAGGGAGTCTTTTGGAACAAGTTGAACATTGGTCTTTAAAGTTTGTCAACAATCGGCATAATGGCGTGACAGCATACACTCTGGTTGGTGTGTGACTGCAACTGTACCCCTCACCAGTCGTCTTGTTTGCGAAAAAATGTAGTCATGCTGCTTGTGAACAACCCAAAATATCTTTCCAGTTTGCGAACATATAAATATACTTCAGTGGTTTGGACAGTGAGCCACCGCTATGAGATGTCCTGTTTTCGTACTCGATTTCCATAAAACCTGTCAAAAGACCCACTAACTTTACATTTGTATTACTCAAAACTCCGTTTTTGGACTGCATTTAATACAAGATGGACCAGAGCGTTTCTGCAGGTTTTAATTTTTAACTTTATTTTCAAAAGTATATACTTCAAAAAAAGTTTTATACTTGTCCTAAATTTCAACTCTATTTAGCTTTTAGTGGTATGAAAATCAATCGCGTGGTCGCGTTTTAATCCCTGTACACAACCAGTAGTAATGATACATTACTATTATTAACTTAATATCATACAGTGATTGTGAATTTATATGTATTTGTAGTGGTGTATTGGTTAAGCTTTTAATATTATTTAATTTTTTAAATCGATTCTGTTTGTTTGTGTAAATAAGTAATCTTGATTTAGTGTTCCGAAAACCTATTGTCTCGTCGTAGCAAAATAATACCTCTATTTAATTTGAAAACGAATGATCAGTAATCTGGGCCTAAAGTATGCAAATGAATAAATTATAATAAAAAAGTGGACAATACAATCAAATAAGCAAATAAAATTAAAGTAAATACATTTCAAATATGTCATTTAAAGGTCGAACATTTTTTTGAGAAAAGGTTCTTATAAACTTGGTTTCTAAGCAGGTAATAGACGGCGGCACTCCGTTCGGAGTGGTAATATTGCACTCTTTTCCGGCACTGATCAGCTAATTTTTCAATATATGCACTAAATTTTAGTGGTCGTTTTTTCAGTAGTCAACGTGTTTTGCACTCAAAAACCTGCAGGCAAAATATACAATGATGTAACGACGTGGCTGGAAGAGTTCAATTAATTGTCATTAAGAGTAGGCTGGGTGGGTGCATTGATTCTTTGGCATTGTCAATCATTAGTCTGTTTAGTTACCGTCGTCCAGTAAAGAAATATTTTGTTATTATTGTTTTATATACTGATATTTCTGTAATTTAATGCATTCTTTTGGATTTCTTAGTAACCTACTATAATTATCAACTAATTTAATCTGCTATGAATCATATTCCCTTTCCAGATTAATACAGGTTTTGAGAGAACAAAAAGCTAAAGTTTAGGCCTAGTAATTTATGATAACGTTTTATTGAAATCAATAAAAATATACTATAAATGTTTCAATATAGTATTGTAATATACTGCAAAGTAAATGATATATTTTTACAGTATAAAAAGAATAAATAAGTGAAAGTAGCTATGATTGAACCACTGTACGTGTATTGTTGAGCGGGAGGGTCAATACCATTATAATGGTTGTGTGGGTGTGTACCACTGTCACTGTACGGACCTGTACACTATTGTACATCACTGATAGAGTATCTAACTTGACAGACGCAAATGTCACTGTTTTAATCTGAAAAATTTGAGTTGGTACAAAATGCATCTTATGCCAATGAAATAAAACTTGAATAGTTTTAAAGTTGAGCACTAGATTAGAGAAATTTCAAATCATGAGTATTAACTAGATGTTTTAATGTCCAACATCAATAAACTACGTAGCCAGTGGTCTACAACCTGTTTTGTAAACAATAACATAACCTCAACTCAGTTGACTGTTTTTTTAAAGCACTAGATGTTCACGGTCGCCAAATTATCTTACTTCGTGAACATTCGGCCACTCTCAGTCTAAGCTTGCTCTTTAGCTAGTGAAGCCAAGTGGCCCTTGAACAATTTTATTGGCCCTCCCTCCCTCACCCACAGCTAATATCATTGGCGAGAATGGCTACTCAACAGGCGATCGAAGAGCTGCTGCACCCAACTATGTGTGTCATTGCTTAGTTCGTCATTTAGTATTAAAGAGTAGCAGTTTGGTTATAAGAGATAGATATTATTGTAGCGGTAATACTTAAGGAAATTTTTACAAAGTATATGACAATTAGATAAAAACTTACCGGAGCTTCGCAGCTAGCCCTGAGAAAACGCGTAATGAACAAGAATCTTAATTACTATAGTAATCTAATGAAAGAGATGGTAAGAATATTGTAGTGCGCTAAAAGTAAAATATCAATTACGGTAGATTTCACAATCAGAATAATTAAATTTATTTTGAAGTGAATGAAGGGCCACATGGTAAACTTTGCCCCGGGCCACCAAGTCTCTGGCTGGCCCTGTGCACTACTAAATAGTGAACACCAACATTTTATTAAAGCTCAAATGCAACAAAATAATCGTTGCTAAATGCTAGTGTAAGTCAAGACACAGGGGTGTAGCTAGGCTGGTCCACTGGGGCCCCGAGGTTTAGGGCCACCGAGAAAAAGAAAATTGTGTTTATATAAAAATTATATACGCACCTTCTTTCGCTACGAAAACTAAAATATTTCGTCTCAGCGTTCTTATTTTCCCTCATAGCATTGGAAATACTTTCGGTACAGAAATTATGTGTACCAGAGTTTAAAGGTTGTTTACTAAGAAACTAAAAGGCCCGTGTAAAATCCAATCACACTATCGTTTTCCTCGTTTAAATGTACGACTTTTTATAATTTTTATTACAATTTTATTCCTATATGGGACAAAAAGTACTGGAATTTTAACAAATGTTCACTGCGCATTACATTTACACTTTTACTATTTATTTTAAAATCCCGTATTTTAATTGGTGGTTTACAGAAGCGTCTTATAGATTTCATAATTTTAACTTTTTAAGAAAAAGTTCTTATAATTTTCCTGAAACTGTGTTCTTGGCTTAAAGATGTCATAAAATGTATAACTTAATCACGTTATAATCCTTATGAAAAGTATAGTTTCTGTACATATTCGTAAGTAAATTCAGTGATTTTAATCGCTAGACATACTTAAAAATAAATAATTTTTATCCTATTTGGAACAATTTAAATCAACTAAGTTACCAATGTAAATTAAATTGTTTAAAATTAAGTAATTCATTTTACGGCCTCTAAAAGACAAGAAACCGTTGATTTGGAAATTAATCAGAACTTTTTTAAGTTAAAATTATGACATTTTTTAAAACATTCCTTAACCATATATTAAATATTAATGTTATACATTAGTTGTTTTTTAGTGGTAAAAGTGTAAAGTGAAACAAGTTAAAATTCCGGTACTTTACAACGTACCAATTAAACGAGGAAAACAACTGTGTGAAAGCAACAGCACACTCACACTAGGAATAAAAATTATTTTCAAAACCAACACCACCTACCTAAACTTTACAATACGCCCCAATATAATATGCAAAAGGATTTTAATATATGGCTCAATAGTTTACTCATTTGTTAATAGACATATAAAATTACAACAGTTCTTACTTGATAAAACGTATTATGACATTGATGAATATTTTAGCAATAAGAAAAAATAAGTTATGCTGCATGTACCGTAGTAATTTTTAGTGACAGTAATTGTTAATCTATAATATTTGTTTTTATAAAGTCTGACACTGTCATCTGTACTTTAAGTATGTTTTATGACAATAAATGAGTTGATTTGAAAGAAGACCAGGAAGAAGTTTTGATTTCGAAGTAGCTATGTATACCCGAGTATATGTATCAATGGTGCAGAAATCATGTATACCCGATTTTAAGTTTCTTACTAAAAAAACTTAAGACCCATTTTATGATTTGTAGCATAGTTGGAACAAAAATTACCACAATATTAATGTCTTCTCTGTGCAACACCTTTAGACTTTTTACTCAAAACCCCGTAAGTGTATCGCATTTATATTTTAACACGTAAATAAAAGAAATGTTTTAAACAAGTTTATTACATTTCCGAATTTAAATTTTCGAGAAAAAAATTCTTATCTTCCGGAACAATGTTTTCTTGGCTTCTAGATCTTGAAAAACTAATTACTGAAGTCACTATAATCATACTTTATACTGTTTGTATGCGTATGTAAATGCAGTAACTTCAATTTGATTTTAACAACTTTAAACAGATCAAATTAAATTTACTACGTTTACTTACGCATATAACAGTAGTGTATTGTGGTAACTGTAGCTATACATTTCATAAAGATTACGCTGTGACCAAGTAACAAGTTTTTCAACAACTAGAAACAAGAAAACGTTGTTCCAGGAAGTTGATAATCTCCTTAAAAATTAAGTCCGACATGTATTAAACTTATAGAAAACGCTCCCGTTAATCACGTGTTAAAATATAAATGGGATATTCAACGGATTATTGAATATCTAAGTCTAAATTATCTAAAATAAGTCTAAAGCTGATGCACGGTGAAAACCAGTAAAAAATCCGGTATTGTTTTTTCAACTAGGACAAATATAAACGTAAAACTTATGCCTCACTCATCTTGTAACGAGGCCCCTCTGCCCCTAACAAACATCATGGCGGCAGAGGGCTCAACAACTTACCTTCGAGTTTATCATATTTAACTTGCAACTTCTGCGCGGGCTCTGAAATTGGATATCAAAATTAACAGTGCCATTGATCTATAGCTCCAACTCTTTACCCTGTCCAATGTTGAGTTGTTATTGTCTTGTATTCATTATCTAAAGTAACATTAAAATTGTATTGCTAATATGCTAAATGAGGTTGTTTCATTGCACCTAGAATTTACTCATAGTAGTTATACTTGAACGTCAATGAATTTCTCAATGATGAGGTGATGTCAATTTGGGCCACTCAACAGCTTCCTTTAACCCTACGTTAGTGTGGCGCGGTCTGAGAGACCAATTAGTACTTCTAAGAAGAAAATATTGCAGCCGGGTAAGAATACGCCCTTCCCCTTCCCAGTACCTTCCTCTAGGGGGAGCCTTTGCATGACCTTGAAATGGCATTATTTTTTAACGACTGCAACTGTGCACAACTTCCGTTTCGGTCCCTGACACCCAACCACACTAAACACGTTATGGTTTCAATCCTACAGAGTAAAGAAGGTTCTTAATCACAAAAAAGTTTATAAAACCATGAAAAACAATGAAAATGCGTTAAACATTGTATGTTTATTCTAAAAATACTAATGTATTTATAAACATTTTGATATAAACAATTTTAATAGGGTTTTTAGATTTTCGGTCTCTGACACCCACCACACTAATAATGTTACTATTACTCACCACACTAACCTAGGGTATGTTTCTTAATCACAAAAAAAGTTTATAAAACCATGAAAAACAATGAAAATGCATTAAACATTGTATGTTTATTCTACATTTTGATATAAACAATTTTAATAGGGTTTTTAGATTTTTGGTCTCTGAGACCCACCACACTAATAATGTTACTATTTTTCACCACACTAACCTAGGGTTAACTTTACTGTATCCCAACATTAATAGCAGGAATCTCTAAATGTAAAAATATAGAATGTTTTTTAAAAAATCTCCCCCTCCCTACAACTTCGTTATAAACAGATGTCGTTTGTCTTTGAATGTTGATATTAATCACCAATATATGTAATGTATTCAATCCTTCTTCTGTTAATTACATTGTCTATATTGTCTGTCGGTATAATTAATTACACTGTTGGTATAATTACACCAACAGTGTAATTAATTAACCGTTGGTAAACTTTAATCCTCAATAATGGAATTCTTGTTAAAATACTAGTTAGCAACGTTTTTAAAATTGCCTTAAAACACGTTGAGTGCTGACGACCCGGTTCCGGGTCCCGCGTGGCCGAGCGCCCAGTGCGCGTGCCCCGGATCCGTGTCGCGCTGCAATGTTCTCTTATACTAGGCAGTGTGAGCTCAGCTCTTGTGGAGGGAGGACTGTATGTCGCCCGCTCCTTCAGTGCAACACGTGCTATATTTTTGTGTTCGTCGTTTCCGCCTAGCGATTTTTTGAGTTTTCTTATACACGTTATTGTTTTTATAGCATTTAGCAGGGCCGCCCAGAGGGGGGGGCAAATTGCCCCGGGGCCACACAGACTTAGTTCACAGGGGGGCCACATTTCATGCAACAAAAAAGAAAATACTTAATAATCTACTAGATAAGAAACGATTCAGGCCTGTATCAAAATATCAAAAGTGATAAAAGGCTAGATAAGTCTTCCAGTTTTAGTTTTAAAACGTTTAAACTAAACCATTGGTTTTATAGCAACCAGGGAGCCTTTTGGAGCAAGTTGTACACTGGTCTTTGAAGTTTGTCAGCGGTCGACATAGTGGTGTGACAGCATACGCTCTCGTTGGTGTGTGACTGCAACTGTACCTCTCGCCAGTTATCTTGTTTGCGAACAAGTGTAAAGGCATGCAACTTGTGAACACACCAAAATATAAATTCCAGTTTGCCAACATATAAATATACTTGAGTGGTGTGGACAGTGGCCGCCTCTATGAGATGTCCTGTTTTCGTACACTATTTATATAAAACATGTCAAAAGACCCACTAACTTTACATTTGTATTACTCAAAACTCCGTTTTTGGACGAGTTTAATACAAGGTGGACAAGAACGTTTCTGTATGTTGTATTTTTTAACTTTAATTTCAAAAGTATATACTACCTCAAATAAAATTGTTATACTTGTCCTAAATTAACTCTATCTTGGCTTTTAATGGTAGGAAAATCAATCGCTTGGTCACGTTATTATCCTTACAAAACCAGTAGTTATGATATATTACTATTATAAACTTAAGATAATACAGCAATTGCGAATTGATTTGTATTTGTAGTGGTTTGTTGATTAAGCTTTTATCCTTATTTTGTATTTTTTCACAAATTCTGTTAAGTAGATAAATAATCTTGATTTAGTGTTTCGAAAATCCCTTGACTCATCGTAGCAAAATAATAGATCTATATAATGTGAAAACGAGTGATCAGTAACCTGCAGCCTAAAGTATGCAAATTAATAAATTGTAATCAAAAAAGTGGAAGCCTAAGAACAACACAATTAAATAAGCAAACAAAATTACAGTAAAAACATTTTAAATCTGTCATTTTAAAAAAGGTCGAAAAGTATTTATGATAAAAGGTTCTTACAAACTTGGTTTTAAAGCTGGTAGTAGGCGGCGGCACTCCGAACTTGGTAACGTTGCACTCTTTCCCGGCACTGATCAGCAAATTTTTCAATATATGCACAAAATTTAAAACATAGTAGTCGTATTTCAGTAGTAACTGTGTTTTGCACCCAAAAAAACCCGCAGGCAAAATATACAATGTTGTAACAACGTGGCTGGAAGAGTTCAGTTAATTGTCATGAAGGGTAGATCGGGACATCGTCAATCATTAGTATGTTTGTTTACTGTCGTCCAGTAAAGAAATATTTTGTTATTGTTGTATTTTATAGAGTGATATTTCTGTAATTTAATGCGTTCTTTTGGATTTCTTAGTAAACTACTATAATTATCGATTAATTTAATTTGCTGATTCATATTCCATTTAAAGATTTTGAAAGAACCCCAA